>KK502608.1:63596-102940 GCA_000688735.1 Glossina austeni
TCTCCCCCTCCCTCTCCCCCTCCCTCTCTCAACCACTCCCCATCAATCTATCTATCTACCTCTCTCTTTCCCTCGCTTGTTGTTTCTGGCTTAATTATCAATAATTAAAGTGGGTTAAAACAAAATTATGGATAACTTTTAAAATAGAAATAGCAAAAGCGGCCACAAAAGAAAAAGCTATAATCATAACCGGAAGAGGAGGTTTCATAAATTCTTACTTAGCGAAAGACTCAATTACGAGAAAAATGTTATCATTTACTTTTACTTATATCGTACCAGTCCATGCAACAGTTTCCGAAGTCTAATTCGATAAAATTAGTATTAAGTTATTATAAGTAAATTTAAAATTTTTTTTAATTTAAGGAAAGAGAGAAAAGGAGACGGGGATTATTAATATTAAATATGCCTTCTTTTCTTTAAATAAATGAAGCCAAATAAGTTATGAGACTTATAAAATTATTAATGATAATATTAATGTACTGGAATCATCGCTTGGCGCAGTGATCTCATTTTATGCATCATTTCGGTAAAACGTCATTACAAAAGTTTATTTCGAATATCTGATATTGACGTATCAGCAAAAAATAAGCTAATAAGAACAGCATTATTCTAAAAATAAATCATTTTTAATATCTATGGTTTTCTTTGAGATTTTTAGAAATGAGATTTTATGGCTACCAGTCGGTCACCAATGGTAAAGAAGAGTTGTATTGTTATTCTATTTGTAATAGTCTGAAAGTTGTCGCAAAGACTCGATAAGTTATATGCTCTTTGGTTAGTGCGCTATTTCAAACCAATTTCCTCTGTCTTTATTTTGCCACAATTTATATTACTAAAATTCTTTAAGTCGCAAAAATTGAGATCCAGATTTCAAATTCCACATTTGCATTTTGCCGATGAAGTTTTATAAGTAACAAAATTATAATCGGCCCTGGCCGATTCTTTTATACCCAGCGGCATATTCTGAAAAGAAACAAAAAGCGAAAAATGATATTTCGATGCTCTATAATATTAGGTACACGCGGCCGATCTCTCCCGTCCTTGTACGTACTTTGTTCGTGAAAATTTTTATTGTTTTATCTGTTCTAGTTTATCAGTAATGAACAGGATTCTTAAATTTTTTGTTTTTTAAATCTGTTTCCAGATTAGGTCGTGTCATAGGCCTGTCCTTTCACTAATTTGGCCTATTTTCTATGCCAATTTTCGAAGAAGAACTGTCAATGTTTACGCCCAATTTTAAGGCGCTATATTCAGTTTTGCGACCAAGAGAATCTACCATAGACAGCCGTGCACAAGGACAAACGGACATGCTTAAATCTATACACAATTTGAAACACTGATCAAAAACATATATTTTTTGCTTTATTTATTCTTATTATATTTTGTATATAAATTTGCAAACTGTGAGTTTAAAGACACCGGATAACTTAGTGCATAGACGTCTGTATTGAAAACCCTATTCCACATGAGATTTGCACCCACGATCGTTGAGTTGAGTCGCGATTCATGCGAATGAAAAACATAGATATTTTATAGAATCGCTTACGCGTCCCTTCAGTTGTTCTAACAAAATGAATATAACACCATCTTCCGGTGGCGAGCATGAAAAATTGCATTTTTTCTTTATTACTCATAAACTAGAATACAGCAGATACAACGATGAGAACTTCGACCTATACTGTATGCATAATTCTGTAGCCCCGGCACAAAATACAACAGAATCGGCTACACCCATTCATTGCATACGCAATGCTACAAAGCACCGAAATTTAATTTTTTTTTAAGATACATGTAGTAATTTTCTTAATATTTTTTTCTAAATCGCTCCCATGGATTTTTTTTTAGATTTACATGCGAGTGATTAAGAAAATAGAGGGGAAATTAAATATATACACATAGCATAACTTTAATTGCTTTTCTGAATAAACGCGTTTAGTGCGCGTTTAAAGCAACGGAACTGCAGGGCCGGTTCACATGATCTGATGTCATATCGCGATAAGTGAAAACTTTCGTGACTTTTGAATTTCTCAATCGCTGCTAAATGAAATGATGAAAGAGGGTAATAATTGGATGAATGAATAATCAAGATTTCGAATTAATACACGAAACACTATGGGTTGATTACGATTACGTTGCACCTCCAGTTCCACGAATCTAGCGGTTATCTAAAAAATGCAAAATGGAAAAAGTGGATGATCAGGTGTAGATAATAAATAGCGAATATTGTATAAATATGAAGTAGAAGGAACGCGACGCGCTACGAATAACGGTAAAAAATGTTTCTTTTTGAAATTTTCCATTTTGGATAGAAGGGAACGTAGCAGGATAGTAATATTTGGCGAAGTTATTAGGCGTGTTTTTAAGTATTGAAGAAAAGTATGAAAGTAAAAGCAATTGCCAACACCAGAGTCATCCTCCCGAGGCAATGTCAATTTAACAATGTGCAACTAGTCCAAATCTGAATTAAAAAAAAAAATTTTGTGATTGGTATCCCTTTGGGATCAAAGGTCAATTTTCGTTAAAAAAAATCATTCCTTTATTAATAAAAATGTTTAAATTAACTTTTCGAATCTAGATAATATTATTTTAAATATATAATGAAAAAAAATGGAATAAAAAAATATGAAAATTGTTTAAGTTGTACCGCGTACCGTTTTCAAAAATCATGTTTCAAGAAAAAAGCGTAAAAAATTACAAGGGCTCCTATTCTGCCGTTAATCATGTTCGAAAAATAAAATTTTTCGGCCTTTTAAAATTTTACTACTCCCACAATTGTCTTTTTACGTCATACGTGTCTATTTACGTTATACTTGATTATTTATTTGGGAATTTAAGGCGATGGAAAAGAACAACAATTTACGGTAACTTCTTGAAGATAATACTCGAAAACATTATGTATATATTTGATTTATTCCATTTATACTCGCCTTTCGTCTTAACGCTGGAACTAAGGACTTGTTGGTATCTCTCTGTTATGGTCTATTTCTACGAAAATGCGTCTATTCGACGGGCAATTTTGTGCATCGTCATGGTCACACAAATAAATATAAGAATCTAAAACTTGGCACAAACATTTCTTGATTTATTAACAATCGAAAGTTAAAAAAACCACATGCATGCTTATAATGTAGAAGAAGCTGAGACAACCTCCGAAAACACCGACAAGTTTTTTAAATTATTTTATTGCTTTCGACCTAATGAGGAGGTTTCTGAAAAATTGTTATACAGGTGTTCACAACGAATGAATAATAACTTGAAGGTAACTCTTTTCAGGTTGATTAAACTGCATAACTTTACTTAAGTGACGACATTATTAGAACAAGATTATCGGATCTGCTTAGGCTTGGGCGTAAACAGAATAGAGAGAGAGCAGAGATTATTGGAGAGAGACAAAGAATAGATTATTGGATTCCTCCTGTATGTTTTTTATGGCGTGCTAGATACTTGTGCTGACTTGACTGGGCATGCAAAGATGCATAATCTGGCCTGCAAAATTAGCTATCGAAGAATCGAACTTTTTTGTGTTCGCGTTTCGACGCTGTATTGTGAAAGTACCGTTAGAGATGATATATTAGGTAAGCGCTGTCATACTTACAAATAGTCCACTCCGCTAGGACACTTTGGATCACCTTCACTATAATTTGAAGGCCTAACATTTATCCTAAAACAGTTTGGACATTTAAATATGGTAGCCTCGAAAGCGGACGCCGATTTGAATTTTCAAGAATTGAAGTCGCGATCGTAGCCACATGGAGTGCTTACTTTAGAATCGGGAGTAGATGATCCTTGTTCATTAAGCACTTGCTACACACGGTAGGATTGTATTTTTTTCTGGAAGGTTTTCGTCAATAAAATTTATTGTCACAAAGAGAACGAATTCGGCCAATTTGAATTTCTTTGATTTGATTTCCATCCAACTCAACTGTATATAGAACATCATTAGGGCCCCTACCCGTTTAGTGATAATGTCTTTAATATTTTTAGTTTTTTATAAATCTATCTTTTCATTCTGCAATTATATCCCAATGACGAGCTTAAGCAATCAAAATAGTTAGATGAACTAATTACTCACAATGCCATAAATGTGAAACTCATTATGCTCATTAGTTTTTTAGCAACTCCAGCGCGCTTATCCTTCTAGGCCGAAAAAATTTTCATATCAATGGAGACACGTTCAAATTTGTTTTCTTTATCAATAGGTCTGAGTACATCAGTTAATGGATGTGAGCTGTCCACAGCAATAGGGGCAATTCTATCTCCATTTTTATGTATATGGTTTTGCTTCTAGGGACGTATTGGCACCGCTCACATCGTTATCGTAGATGTGATTGCGCAATTCAAATCTGCTGCTATTGTTTATTTTTAATTGTTTACGTGTAGCACAAAAAAGGCTGACGTTTCTCTGTTTACCTATGAAAATTGTATTCCTAGTTTAGAGACCACGTGTGCAAAAGTGTGGTAAAAGCTCATTACAAAAAGTTTCAATATTTAATATGACTTTTAACTTTGAATAATCCGCCTGAGTGGCCGAGTAGGCAAGAGACTCGACTAGCAATTCAATCGTCGTGGGTTCAAATCTCAAGTGCGGTACAGTTTTTAATAATAATAATAATAATAATAATAATAATAATATTAATAAAAAAAAAAAAATAGAGTCGAAAGCCTTAGATGCTCGTACTTCAAGACTTTAGTC
The DNA here is from genome assembly GCA_000688735.1 of Glossina austeni. Lineage (NCBI taxonomy): Eukaryota > Metazoa > Arthropoda > Insecta > Diptera > Glossinidae > Glossina > Glossina austeni. Next base: position 68,290 of record KK502608.1, read on the forward strand.
TTAGAATTTATTCTCTGGCTAAATTTCGCTTGTGGAATTTTAAAAAGGTTTGTAAAACAGTTCCTAAAGTATCGCGTATTTAAGCGCAAGTTGAGAAATCAGCTGTCACTTGCTTCTAAAGTCTATTGCTGCCCTCAGAGGACTTCTGGTTGTTTTCTTTTAATTTTTCAAAATGAACGAAGATAGGTTGAGATTTAGTTTTTCAAAACAATTCTAATTCTAGGACGTACGAAAAGGCCAACGAAGAAACTAATGAATATTGATTAAAAATAGATGTATCTTACAAGTTTTTCGATGTCTATTTTGAAATGTTATGACGCATTATCTGATAAGGGGGTATAATGAGATGAATTAAATCAGAAAAGGGAAAAAAATTGAACGATGCACAAATTTCTAATAGTTAACTGGTGAAGAAAATGCGTCTACATATTTTCTTTTTTTTTAATTTATTTATGTTTACATGGCTGGGAAAAGTTTTTATCAAACCTTGAAAAGAAACGAAATAAATTTTATGTGGACGGCTTTGCATTTAAGGTTTCTGCATACACTGTAGGCGCCGTACGACATATGCGAATAAAGTAAGATGTAAGGTACGCTCATACATCGTTATTCTGATCACCAGAGATAAAGTTTGCATTCAGTAGTTTCCTGTTACAAAGCTGCCTAGCCGTATATACATCACACGCAGAATTCCAGCTTGTTGCCTTAATTCTATTGGCTGGCATAACTGTTCTTCTGGCTGAATGCTCACGCATTTGCATAATAACTCTTTTTTGGCAAGTTTCACTTTTGGCAACAAGTCACTTGTCTTTTTTTTAGCGTTAAATGTTCAATGTACGCTTTTGGAAAGTTTTCATGACTTGGATAAAAATTTAAGTTTAAATAAATTTGTCGTTGAATGTCTAGTTGTTTATAATGTGTACTTAAAATTTTAATTTATTTCTTTTCATGTTTTTTCTCGTACTTACTACACACGTTTATATATGTATTTATTTCCCTGAATAAACCTTGTTATAAAAGACAAATATTCTTTAGCTAGCATGAACTAACTCTGATATATTATGATATTTTTTATTTTTTTCTGTTAAACTGCATAAAGGTACTTCCCGTTCACTTATGGCTTATATGTAATTTGTTCGTCCTCTAAATTCTGTTTTTACATATGAAATAACAGTGTTAGCAACAACAAAAGCAAGACCGACCGCTACTGTAATACAGAAATTTGCTAGCATATGCAAATGTATAGTTCCATTGGCTTAAAAAATCATTTGAAATCAAGGTTGGCTTTCCAAGTCGTCACATTTTTTCTCTATTCGCAGCTGCAGCGGTTTTTATATTGTAGTTCTTGTTGGTGTACTTTCGAATTTTCCCTTTTTCTTAGTGAAAAGAGACATGTAACCATCACACCATACCATTCATCATCATTATTATCACCATCATCGTCATCGCGATCATCATCAACATTTGTACTGTGTTTTTATTTTAAGTGTTTAGCTACCTACTTTTAGGTGCCTCTTTAATCTGTTATTCATATAGACGCATATATATATATATATATACATACATATATATACATACATATAAAGTAAATATATATCTACATTTGCATATAAATATATGTATATACTCTGTACATTCTCTACACACCATAATGCTGTTATGTGAAGAGTATATGCAGTACCGGCCTTTGTATTCATCGTGTACGTTCTGTTATTGTTATTGTTATTATTATTTTCTACTTGGGTATGGTGTTTTTTTATTTTTATTGTTCGTAACTTTTCCTTTTATACAAGTTCTTTGCATTTAGCATAAAAAAGATTGAGAGTGACGCTGATGAAGTGTCATTGTTGTTATTCCTGTTGTCTTTAGTCTTATTGTAGTTGTTCTTGTTGCCGTTATTGCTTTTGTTGTTATTTTACCCTTGTCTGTCGTATTTGAATTTGCAAGCATGCATTGAATGGCATGGTTGTTAGCTTGCCATACAGATGTGTAGAGAGTAGAGCGTAGACAGCCTGACCAAAGCCAGAAATTTTTCTTATATATCTTCTTAAATGAAACATTTCATGGAAAATCATATGCTGTATTAATGCCAATTCTTGGTTTTTCTATCTGGCATTGCAGAATGAGGTGATGTACCGGTTTTGTTATATCATTCGTAGCCCAAAAATTGTATGAAGAGGCTTTAACAGCGTTATTGCAATGACAGAGCATGTCTCAAGGTAGCAAAAAAGTGGTAAAATTTGACATCTCGTTATCTTCTATATACTCAGGAGCGTTTTCATATCAACTTTTCTCTTAATCAAAGAAGAGTTGGTTTTTTACGATTTCTTAAAAGGGTTAATCTAATTTACGTTTGGTAATTAAGCGCCACTACGAATTATTACTTGAAAGCTGCTGTAGGTCGCTGCACAATTAATTTAAAGAAGGCGTTACAAAATCGGACGTAGGCCAGGCAAAAATTATTATAGAGAAAAACATATAACAAACATCATTAAATAAGATTCCCGTGTTCCTAAATATTGCTATCACTGTCGGATTTTAAGTATTGCACATAAAGCCGTCAGGAAGTTCAAAGAATTCGTACGGGTGATATCTGACTATTCTTCACCGTTCGACTATATACCGTCGCAACCAATTGATAGGCGATATAGTCGCGATGATTTCTGTTCTCTTCTAAATACGAAGAATAAGTTGTATGAGCACCGATGCAATGAGTTAACAATATACAAGCCGTTGATTTTGAAAGTTGGGCTCTTTCTTCTTATCCACCTGAAATTCACTTTATAAATACTGGACTGCCTAGCAAATCTTCGCACAGAAAATATTTTGTATTCTCCCTTAATTTACAAATGACTGCAGCAATTGCATGTTATAAGCGGAATATGTATATATAATGGATCAAAGCTGCCACCTTATTGTTTCAAACACTTACTCCGTGTGACAAGCCAAACGGATATTATAATTTGTAGTGATACATGTACCTGCCAAAATGGAAACATAAAGTTGGGCTTAAAGATAATGAAAATCGCTCAGTGTAGCGACACCGAAATAAATAGCATTAATCACAAATTTTTAATGTCAGGACATCAATTCTTACCAAACGATCGCGATTTCGGATTAGTAGAACCAATTTTTTGTATATCCCCCAGGAATACTGACATTTTTTACAAATGAATAAATATTAATATAATTTTTATACCCACCACTGTAAGATGGGGGTATACTCATTTTGTTTTTTTCCCAAATTATATGTAAAATCCAAAGGGAAGCTTCAGAGACCCTATAAAATATATATACTTCTGATCAGCGTGAAATTCTGAATTGATTAAGTTATGTCTGTCCATTTGTGTGGCTGTGCATCTATTAGATGTTTGCTATTAGCACTCGCCTGGTCGCAAAAAAGAAAATGTCAACTTCAAGTTTGCCAGAAACATTGGAAGTTTTTGCACGCACATATTAAAAATGGGCCAAATTACCCAGAGTATAAGCGCGCAGTAGAGCATAAAATGGAATCAACTTCGTTTTTCTTAACAAAAATTTGTGGGTTTGTGCTCGTTACTCAGAAATGATAAAAGTTAGAAGTTGAAATTTTGCACGTTTACTTTACGAGACAATTTACTCTCTAGGTCCAAAAATGAAACCAATCGGCCGTGTCTAATAAAAGTTACGAATAATTAAATGAATTTTGGGGTTTAATGCTTATTTATGATAAAGCAAACAAGACAAAACGTTGAAAACTATGTTATACATTCCACAAATAACGATATATTATCTGCCTAAAAATGTAGTAGAATGCGAAAAGCATAGTGGTGGATATGCGAGATTCGGCCCCCGTCCAATATGACTTTCTTACTTGTTTTATTTTGTCTATTTAAAAAACGATTACAATAATTCATTAATTTTGATAGCAAGCAAATCCATTTAGATATAAAATATATTCACTTTTTTTAGCAGGTACTCATCCTACGTCGCAGTGTATCGCCGACAAATTGTGTTAACTATGTTCATTTGCGGTGAGCAAATATTTGTCGTGCTCTTAGTCCGATCTCGTATGATGTTGGGCAATGCACATTTTTGCATAAATTCATTTGTATTTGCCAGTCCGATGAATACGGTCTCTTGAGTATAAAAAAAAATCAAACTGATGTAAGCTTTAATACTTCATGTTAGCAAGAAAGATAATTACTAAGTATGTAAATATGAGACTAGAGTTTGCACAAAGATAGTCCTAATACCATATGTAGAGAATATAAACATCCGAAGCAGTTGCAATGCCAACACCTATTGCAACGAAAAATTCTTTTTCTAAAATCGAAAATGTCAGAAGAGTGTAGTCTGTTATTAGCTATTTGAGACAACAACAATTGATCGATTTCAACCGTTCGCTGTTCAAAGCACGAGCGAAATATCAAAGAAGCCAATATAAGGTAATTTTTTACGTGAAATCCATCCATGTGTCCACACGACAAAATCCGTTACCCGTAAGTTGAAAGCACTCATCTGAGAAGTGCCAACGTACGGGGCTTATTCATCAAACTTGGCTTCGTTAGATTAATACATATTTGTATCGGCGGAGAATGCGCTTATTAAGCAGGAGTTCACTTCTTACGACAAAGTGCGAAAATGAATCGATGAGTCTTTTGCCTCACAAGGGCAAAAGCTTTTGTGGCGTAGCGTTTACAAAATATCAGGCAGAAAAATGGAACAATGTGAACAATGCTTTGATATATGAATATTTAGATTTTGCGAAGAATATTGTTTACTGCTGTCAAATGGAATTAAAGTATTACTTGCTTATTGTTAAACAATCTATTGAAAATTCTGCTGCTCTTACACTCAAACGTTGAAGACAACAACCTTGTGAATAATTATAGCTTAGGATTTGCATGAGCATCTATTTGAGATTCAATCGATCACACACAATTTAGGAAGCCGTAGAAGTTACAAGTTTTTTTTGTTTAATTGTCCATTAACAAAACAAGATAACTGTTTTAAACTAACCCAGAAGGGAGTTGTAGTTGTATCGTATGCGTTGTACATATTTCCACCTATGGTTGTTTTTGACTTGGGAACACATTGCAAGTAAACTAAAAACCTTATTTAGACATGTATATAAGTTTGCGTACTTCCACCCCACCAAGAACTTCGATTTACCCAAATCTTTCAGCTCGACTTGGAGAAAGTTGAAGTAAATAATTTGACACCAAGAGATAAAGCTTAGAAGTCATAATCGAAATCAACATACGCAAAGATAAAGAAAGAAATATATCCTTTAAAAAAGTGGCACTATATCCCATTACATAGCTATGTCCCATTAGATTAGCTGTTAGTGCTTGATGGCGGTTGAAAATGGATGTAGCTTAACAATGGTTGCTGCATGAAAATGTTATTTTTACATAATTGATAGCGTGTTCACAATACAATTGCGCACTTTGGCCTAGATTAACATGTCCCTCCAACCAAATGACGACATTCCCGCCTAGGCGAATGTTACAACTAACAATTTAACGCTAAAATTAATTAAAGAATTAATTAATTAAGGAAATAGCAGTGAAAATGGATTAAGACGTAATGAAAAACTTCGCATGAAGACTCGCACTCATGAAACAAAAAGTGTCAGATATTTAGCTGATATTGTTTCATCCAATCGCCAACATTTATTAACGTATTGTGATGTAAACCCGTCTTTCGTGACTTTTATGGTATTTATTCAACTCGTTTTGAAATACAGTCTGTGCCACTGAATTGCGATTTTTAAGATAGTATAGGCTTTTTTTACAGAATTAGAAAATATATTTACATATTATTTACAACGCTTTAATTCTCGCCCTGGTCTTGTCCGTTCGAATATTGCAATTTAACTCTTTTGACTCGGTTCTCACGATTTATTTTTGAATTGTACTTGTTTTCCGCAACTACTCTGCCTATACATCCTTTTACAATAAGTTACCGTTACCTAAATTCATCGCGACAATTTGAATCCGTTTTTCCTTGGTTTCCCCCTTTTTTTAGAATTTCATTTCTTAGATAATCGACTAATTTTTATAAAAACACAAATTATTAAACAAGGAATTTTTGTAATAATATAATTCATCTATTTTTACTCTCCATTAAGTTATATATATAAAAAATTAACGTAGTAAGGCTTTCAGAAAATATAGAAGTGGTGTATGTTTGTTAGGCTGTAATTACGATATACCATGCTTATATGTTACAACACATTTTATTTTAAAAATGGATAAGATACTTTTTTGTTCATTATTGTTGTTCATTAACTTTAAGATGTCCATAAAGAATATTTATTTTCAAGTTGGGTTGCGAAACGTTAACAGTTCCGTATGAAGAAATTATATCCGATTTGGACATCATTGGCTTTTTGCCATAATTATGTTGCTTATTGATTCAAGTGTTCGCATCTAATCAGAAATAGATTGTTGCGAAATATTGCCTAAAGAAAGATTGAAAAAAATATATGCAATATGTGCTAAAATGAAGTCTTAAGAAAAATTTGCATAAGATTAATTTGGCGTCCATTTTAGCAGACTTAAATGCGCTCAAGACCACATAGTAGAATTGGTTCCGTACAGAGGAAGGCGCGTCTACTCTGTTGATACGTGTGTTCTGGAAATATACGGCTTGACATTGTTTCCCGTTGTTATGTTAATGAAGGCTCACTTCTTCGTGTTGTTCTCCTCCATTACCATACATAAAACATTTCTCTTATGGTAATTTTGTCCCTTTAGTTGTTCTCAATATTTCGTTTGCTGTGCTTATCGCTATAGATTATCATACGATGTGATTCAATAAATCTAACGCTTGGATGGTGCCTAAAACATCCCTGACCGCTGTTTCGAATGAAAAACACATTTAAGATATATAGAAATAGTGTTCGCGTACACACACAAAAAAGTTAGATTATCTAGACACACTTTATACATACATGGATAATCATGTATTTCTGTATTTTATGTTGCTGGCTGGTGCTTAATTTCATTGCAGTTGATTTACCAACTTATCAGTTGTTTTGTTGTTCTTTAAGTAAACAGTTCATAACAACGCTGAAGAGTTTTAATAACTGAGGTTTCTGTAGCGTTTAAAAGCGTACATTCAAATACATACATTTATTCAAATGAATATAAAAGAGAATATAATTACAGTTTTGCCAAAATGACGCTCCAACATATTCTAAAAATCTACACCTAGATGTGAAAATGAACATCTGCTAATGCGTGTGTGGATGTTCAGTGTTTCTTTTTTTATTTAAAGCGTTAACAGCGTATGTTAGTGTGGGACCTTTACCGCACTAAAATCCTCTTCACGTCCGTAAGTAATCCTCTCGGAACCACCAGTAAGTTTTACATCGGCTCCAGCTCAAACCGTTCACCATGCTGTTATAAAAGTCTTCATAAGCTCTCTTCTGATCAAAGTTTTACTATTATATTCCTGCTTATGCGTGCTACTTAGCTTTAAATTTCGGGCTAGTGCCATATAGGCGTTACTAAATTATTATGCGTCAATCTTTCACCTGCAACGTGATTTATCATCTCCCTCTCAATCGTAACTCTTAGACGCTGGAACATAACATGGTCAGCAGTTTTATTTTGTTCCACACATTGTGGGCAATACGGTCGGCTGTCATATCGCCTCTTATGAAAGCGTTGCCGAAAATCACCATGTCCATACAAAATTTGTGTCAGATAAAAGCAAACGTTTCCGTGTTTTGCTGTGCATACTTTTACTTGATCTGAGATTATTCCACGCTATTTGGCATGCCTGCAAGTTGGCTTAGCAAATTTGCTCCTTTTAATGAACGTTAAGTGTCGGCGTGCAAATGAAGAAGATCGGTCAAAGGACACGCCTGCAGCACAATATAAACTAAAAATGCCTCTGTCCTTAAAAGTAAAAAAAAATGACTTTTTGGTTATTACTCACAAACTACAACAGATATTGCTGAAAGTTTTCACTACCTTTGCTCTATGGATATTCCTACACTATCTGCAAATGTAAAAGTGAGAAAATTTCTTTTTTTATATACAGGCAGTGGGTATGCTATGGAAGTTTTGAGTCGACGAATATTAATTGTTTTTACAGAAACATTGTACATTTCGTTAGCAACATTCCCATAGAAAAATTATTATACGGTAGATCGGTATTCGATATAATGTATTCGATATTAACAAATGCAATGAAAGAGAAGACAGCGAAAAAAACTGAGATGAACGGAATTACTGATTTTTGTGCGTCTTGTATGTGTCAGACGACGCGCCCATGATAGAATGTATTGAATGAATTTGTGCATGTGTATTTTTGTACTTTAGTAGAAATGCTTGCTTAGGTGTGTGCTTGTGTTAGAAAGAACGAAAAAAATCAATCGCACAGCAAATAGGTTTACCAGCCATATCAATTTACATTCAAGATTTATAATTTCTATGCTTACTTGATGATTCAGTGTAATTTTCAGAGCAAAACGCGTGTATTCTGCGGTCTAAAAATGTAAGTTTCCGTATGTTTATCATGTATGTTGTAAAAAAGCAAACTTTCATATATCGTATTGGGCTTGTATTCATAATTCAAAATTGCTTCCAATTTCTAAATTTTCATCAAAATATTCAATTCATTTAAGCAAAAAACATATTACGGACTAATCGAGCCCGTCGTCTTCTGCTTAAATCTTCACTTCAGGCACAGGGAATATACCAACTACACCACTGCAGGTGCATAGTTCATCACGGGTGAAATTAGCATGCATATCATATTTAAGTTATATGTTCATTATAACTTACACCAATTGTGGCAGAGGGTATACTAAGTTGTGTGTGTGTAAATGCGGATGTGTGTGCCACCCAGAACGGTTTTGATCAGATCGGAATCATTTTCTGAGTGGATTTAAGAATGTCCGTCCGTCTAATGTCTGTCCATTTATTTTTGTGTATAACCTACAGATCCCAATTTTTGAGATATTTAGGCGAAATTTGCTTCACCGACGAATCTTGGATTGGTCTGTCTTGATGCTTTGTGGATAATAAATACACCCTCTATCAAAAATGATACGAGGTATAGAAAGTGTTTGCGCCAAAAGACGTGAAGGAAATAGTTAAGCACCGAAAATTAAAAATTTCAAGTATCCTTTGTAGTGTACATACTCTGTAATTCCCACGCGTAAGCAAACACAAGCGTTTCTACTATAGCGTAAAACAAGTAACAATATTATAGTCGGGCAAGGCCGACCATTAAATGCATTACCCCAATTCCCCTAGCGTACTTGTTCGCTCGTTATGGTAATAATACATCAAAATCTTGTACACATTAATATATGGAAAGGCATACTTTTCAGAGAAAGATTGATTTACTATTATGAGCCAACTTTCACCGTGAAATATTGGAAATTAGACAATTTTACCATACAAAGTTTCATTTTCCGTAGGAACTGTTATATGAGGCGGGCCGGTCCAAAATTTTTCACACCAATTTGAAGTGCCGAAATACTGATACTTAATCACTTTTGCCGAGAAATTTTGAAAATTGCAACGACTTATAACGACTTTTCAGAAGAGGGCGTGTCGTCGAAAAAGTGGACCGATCCAAACATATTTTTTTAATATCATTCATCCTTAGACCAAAGTACCAAATTTCATCAAAATATGTCAAAAATTGCGACCTGTAGCTTGAACACAAAAATATATGGACAGACATCAGACAAACAAAAAGACAGGTAGCCTTAAATCAATTTAGAAAATGATTCTGAATCGATCGGTATAAGAAAAGATAGGTCCGTAGGTAGGTATCGTCTTCTGTGCGTCCGCACTAACTTAATATACTCTCGACCACAAATGTTGTAGGATATAAAAATTGACAATTGACCTTTTATATTATTTAGTAGCTCCCAATCCTTTTTTTAGGAAAGAGTGTTTACGTTTTGATAAGTTAACTGTATAATAAAGTAACGACAAAAAGGCATTATGGTCCCGGGGGCGCCAATAAAAACTCCAATAGATTCCACTTATTGGCGGATAAATCACCACAAAAAATAAAAAGTTCGGACTTTCCGATACTGCCAATCGGTAGCATCACTCCGATTGATATAAAAATATGTTGTCATTTTTCTATTGACGCTAACATAACAATATCATAAATTAGTCCTTTCGCTATAAAAAAAAGCCCTAGATAGCATCCTATATTGACTCTATCTCAATCCTTCGTGATGGTAATATACTTGTTTTCGTTAGTAGTCCGCGCAAGAGAGAACACCTAGAAGTTTAAATCACTTGCTAATTTACGCCCGATATCCGCTCAATTACATGATAAACTCAATTCAGCTCCAGGTGTAATTTATTTCCCATGTTTAAAGTGTGTATAAGAAGGGGAAATAGTTCGTGAAATAAGTAATCAAGGTGTAACTAAAGTTTAGAAATTCACTAAACTGAACGTTGCGGGAAAAATCCCTCCCCTACAGGAAGGATCATTATCAGTTTTGACCGCTATCATTTGCCGTTGATATTGCTCTGTGCATCCAAATCTCATGAGTTGCAAAACCTGGCAACGCCTGGATCATACTCCAAATAGATGCAATTATGGACCATGTTGTGCTAACTGTGGTCTACCCACAGATGCTGAAAGCTGTACCGATAGTTTCAGCATAAATTTCAATGATCAGTACTCGGCGTTAGATAAACAAAGTCCCCGTTATGTAAAAATGCGTGAAATCCTAAAAATCAAAACGGAAGAATACTGTAGCATGGACGAAGCGCGACGAAACTGCCGGGAAATGAATCCAACTGTACAAGGAACTAACAAAAGTAATACCTACGCCTCGCAAATCCAGCTTAATTTGCCATCAACACCAACCTTGCTAATGACAAACCTGATCTATCAAAACCATATTGAAAAACCTGCACTTCAAATGTACGCAACCACTTGAGTATTAGTTGCGAATAAATTATTTACGCAAAATCCCTATACTCGACATCTTTGAAGGAGATGCTGACATGTTAGCATAGCCTACCTATCACTCCGTTTTCATGTCACTACAATTAAATAAAGTTTTTAAAACTCTACAATGGAGCATTAAAGGGCTTATTAATAATTTGAATGATTTCCGTATACTTATAAATGATTTTAACTCAACCTTTATATCCCTTCAAGAGACTTATTGTAGAAGTTCTTTTAAGCCTATTCCAGACAAATCATATACTGGACGCTTCCTACTACCACTACCGTACAAAAGGTCTTCTTCGAAAGTAATCGTTGAACTTTGAATGATGGAAGACCGACACATTTTTCAACTCGTCACACCTTTTCGGCTGATTGCTGTCCGTCACTTCTTCCTTTGGTTCTGGTCTATTTCTGATGACGTATATAACAGTAATCACTTTTCAATCATAATCGATCTAAACCTTACAAAGTCCTTTGTTACTGCGGCGAAACAAGTTAAATCCTTCTTGGAAGTCGAAGCGTTTTAACGGGAACTGTAACCGTGATGCTGCTATTATGTCTAAGGCAATTTGCACAGCTGCTCACCTTTCAATTCCTCAATCCAACAGGTTTCATAAACGAGCTAGGTTTCAGTGGTGGAACAGCAAGCACTCGTGATTAAGGAAAATCAAAGTGGATTTATGGAACCGTTTCAAAAGATGTCCTAACCATGATCATTTGTTATTATATAAAAAGGCGAATACTCTGAATCAAAGGCATTATTTAAATCAAAGGCATTATTTAAATCAAAGGCATTTAGTTGAACTTTTTTCGAAAAGAATTTATAGCAACACATATGTGAAAGTTGTCTGGAATAAAATCAACAAATTCAATGGGACCTCAAATTCAAATGAAATTTCTGCCATTTGCATTCCCAACTGAACTTTAACTGAGGCAGATGAGATCTTTAATTATTTTGAAGAAATGTGGTACGAAAACTCCTCTGAGAGCAACTTCTTCAGTTTCTTCATCGAAAATAAAAGAACTCCAATTTTTCTTTCGAATGCCTATGGAAAATTGTATGTGTACCTTAGAATTTGAAAATTGTCTCTCCAAGTCAAAGTGGAGGACACCCAATCTAGATGGTATTTCCTACCAAATGATCAGTGCTCAGTTTAGTTCAAGGGAAAAGAAATTGCTGGACCCATATACTACTGCGTTTATGGTTGGCCACATTCCCATCATGCGGACACTCATAATCAGTTGTTCCAATTCCAAAATCTAAAAACGTGTCCCTCAAAGCTTCTTATATCAAACAAATCCATTCTCTGTGAAGATATGAAAAAAATACTATTGCCAAGAAAATTAAAAAGGCACCATCCCCAATTGACTATTGTTGGTATGTCGCAAAGGAATTAATCATTCCCCTAAAAATTGCAATTGTGGCCCTAAACCTCTACGTGTTTTGCAGGACTACTCTTGTGACATTTCGTTCTTGATATACAAGAATAAAGACATTCCAAATTGCGCCTTCAGAAATCTAATTGCTAAAAAAATCGAAATACTGGAAAGTGACGGTTGGAATCTTTTATAAGCAGGTGGCTTTAAATTGTACGGTCTGCCACGTGTTTGTGCCGTGATAGATGCTTCAGGATAGGTACTTCTTAATTACATACTTCACGATAGTGCTTCAACTTTCACAACTGAAGCCAGAGCTGTCTTTCACGCTGCGACCCTTTTTCATTTCAAACTCAAAACTGCGAATGTCGCTGATAGTTTGTCTGTGTTAAAATCTGTTCGAGCACCATCAACAATTTAAGGAATATCATTACATCATACGGCGATAAAATTAAAATGTTTTTGGTGTACACCAGTCTACAAAATGCAATATAAATACAATATGTTACTTCATTAAAACTACTAAGCTTAACATTCTCCTAAGATTAATTTTCTTCTCTAAAATAGAGCCGATAACCTATGTTACTAGTGATCAATATTTTTCTTTTTGTCTAAGAATTTATTTCATTTGACAATATTAATAAAGTAATATTATTAATATTTTTTTCGTTTTTTTTTTAAAGACAGACGTACTTTGACATCGCGAAACTTTTTCGTTGCTAGTAGCAAACTGTAATAACAAATGATAGTTTATATATTGTTGCGACTTGTAAATCAACAATTTTTTTCTCTCCATTTTTTTCCCGATTTATGGACTATATTCACTATATCTACTTAATGAGCTCTGAAAAAAATCCATTTTAACTTGATTTTATTAACAAAACATTGTTGTCAGTGATTGATATTACAATTTACGCTCTGCTGCGATGCTTCTATGGCTATGTAATTCTTAACATATTGAATGCAATAGTTTTCGACTTTACATATATGATCGAACTGTAGGTCATAAAAATAAAAACAAATGCGTACACGTGGACGCATGCACTTTTGCATTTGTAACTTTATTGTGCTACACGAAAATATTTACGCCTTGCACAGTGTATACGAATATGTTGTAGATAACTACAATGAGATAAAAACAGAGTCATTGCTTGCAGATAAACGTGTTTTAACTTCTATACGAAAATTTTTTCAAATGCTAAAATGCATTAGTGTAACCTTTTTTATTGTTCATAGTTATGCTTATAGAAAGAATAAAATTTGAGTCTTTGACACATTTGTGCGCAAAATAACTAAATAAAAACTTTAATGGAACCAAATATCTATTTATTCAATACATCTATCACGGGGCGCAGCGTACATTTCGTCTATACATACATTTCAACATAAATTTTCGTACGATATGGCAGCCCCCGTATGCAATAGTGAGGCCTTCATTCGATTTAGCAAACTTAAAGAAGGCTTTTATTAAGGAATACCTTAAAACATATATTCAGGATCTAAACTAATTAATAACTCTGCACATTTTATTTTTTTTAATTGATTATCTAAGGATCCATATCAGCATATTCACGCCCTATTCCAGTATGAATACGAAGAGTTACACGCATTCTCCCAGAACAGGAACATTAGAGACTTGGAACAAATCCACTGCTCACCACTTTCACCCACAAGAAAAGATGACAAAAAGTAGTCAAGCGTATCTCTGACACAACTAAGCGTTGTAAGTAAAAGAGATCACAAAAACGGATTGTTTTACGAAAGCTGCTACGCCTTTACTTCGTTTTTGTAAAGTCTGGAAAAATGTTTTCTTATGCCTCTACCAATTTGTACGCTACATATACTGTAATAAATACAATAAAATTTCTTTCACACATAAATTGAAAAAACTGAACATTTTTAGGGCAAAGAAGGCCATATCATATTTTAAGTAAATAGTTTCGCCAGAGGAATTTCAGAACCAAGAAAATTTAAAATTACTTTTCGAGCTATTTACACTGATATTATTGTTTACATTTTTAATTGTTTAATTATGTATGTTCAAATCTCAATATATTTTATATATTAATTCAATTTTATCCATTCATATATGTATTATGTTTGTTCAATTATATGTTCAATTTTAATGTATGTCGTATTTCTATTTGTATTTTATTCAAATTAATATACTTATGCTTGTTTTTAATTATGTGTGTATGTTTGCATTTACTTTTTTTTTGTTTTGTAATATGCAAGGTAATGCCCTTACTCAATAAATTCTTTTATTTGCAAAATGTAATTCAAGACATTTGAAGTATGTCATTGCTTTTCTCATTTCTTCAATTGTATTTTCTGCTCATATTGCATTTTTTGTGACACAATTTAAGTTATACATTTGGCCAAAGTATTTTTGTTGCACAACGCAATATTAACTAAAATTTATTTATATGATATTTACACAATAACTCTTAGTTCATTTAAGTTAATTATAGTTTTTATTTCGCAATAAAGTTTATACTCTTTATCAGCGCAGACAAATTCAATATTGATAAATTTGCCTAGTTGTGTACTTTCTTTGTTGTTATTTGCCTCTTAGTCCCACGTGCTAAGGAGCACCTAAGAAATTAAGTTGGACGGAACGTCTAAACTGAGCATATGCAACAAAATTTCATTTAGGTTTGTTTGTTTGCTTTTGAGCTCTCCATGAGCGCCACGAACACAACCATTTTTATATCACTAAATGATTATATGGGCATGTTATTATTAATTTGTGACGTTAAATTTTTCATTTTAAATAAATGCTTGAATTCAAAAAAAAAAATGCTAAAACAAATATAATTCTTCTTAAAAAATGAAGAAGAAATTCCTCGAATAAAGACCAGACGATAAATTGTTTTTAAACATGGTTTAAAAGTGAAATGAAACTTTTGATAAAAAAAACGTAACACTGCACTGTGGGTACGTTTCAACTCGTTAATGCAGAGTGAAAGGTTTATAAGTGAAAATAATAGTGTGATTAGAATGTGTATGTCAATATATTCTATGGGATGTAAGAACAAGAAAAGTTTTTTCGGTCTCTTTTTTGTAGAATGAAACGCGAAACAGTACGATGACAAAAATTACGACCGTGTATAGCTCAACGCTTTCACAAATTAAATGGCATAACAAGTGTGCGCGCGCACAGGCATACTTTGTGCCACTTTGTCTCGGACGATGAAGCATATGATAAAAATATTTTTTATCTTGTAGATTTCTGCATCCTGATGTTAGTTCGGGGAGAGAGAAAGTGAGGAAATTGCATAAAAAAAGAAAATATCAAAACTGCTAATCAATATACATTTTCAAATAATTATAGCAAAACATAAAAAACGCAGCATACTTTTCGGTTCTAGCAGAAAAATCTGTAAACTTTTCTAGTATCGATAGTATTAGCCAGTTTATTCAAATATTTTTAAACTTACTTTCATCTTAATGTCTCCATAAACTGGGCCTTTTTTTTGTGCAATAAATTCCAGCAGATAATCAATTATTGAAAAAAAATTTATTGCACATCTGATATTATTTTATTACATTTGCTGCTTTAGAAAATGTTGCAAATTTTTGCAAAATCTATTTTTTTATTTATTTTATAAAATCAATATTAAAAAAGAAGGTTGATTTCACAGGAAAAGACTTGCATAGTTATTAATAAAATACTTTATTTATCTCTAAAGCGTTGAGCACATATCAATTCATATATTTATCCATTTGCTTGAAATTAAAAGTTCGCGTAAGAACTACAAACGTTTCGCGTAAGCCTGCATGAAAAAACTGATGCATGACAAATTTTTCTTTAATACGATTTTTTAACATATCTGGGGGCTTGATATGTTATTAAAAAGGGTTATGTACGTATTACAATTAATCAAACAGCCCAAAATCCATTCTACGTTTAGCCATCGCCCTTGTCGTCACCATCTTTTAGATGATAATAACTCAAACGGCGAGGCGCGCGTTATTTTATTTTTTTTATGTAAATATATATATATACAATAGGCGCTTGCATATATTTGAATCAGCGAGATCTGTTGATGAAAATGATAATGTAATCGACGTATCAGTGCATTTAACGGTTAAATTCGATGATTTTCACATGTTTCTACATAAAATAACCGTTTCCAATGTAGTATTCTTGAGTTATTCAATGTATATAAACGATAATCATCGAACGGTCAAAATTGCATTTTCGAAATTCGTTACGCTTGTTGTTTGATTGGAAGAAACCTGCTGGCGAAGCTCGTCAAACACACTAAGAAGATTATAGTGATGCTGCTTCACCATATACCAATTGATTTCAATGATATAAAAGTGGTGATTCTAATGGCAATGACAAAAAACGGCCTGGACGACCATCAGGAAGGTATAATGTATAACGAGCCGCTAAAACCAAATGAAACACATACTGCAGATGTCTATTGATATCAGTTGAACAAATTGAGTGATCAACGGACGCAAAGTCAGCCGTTTGCATAGCAACGCTCAGCCACACCTTGCACGAGTTATCAAGGATACGCCCTTGCAGCTCGAACGAAATGTTCTATCACATCCAGTGTACTCACCAGGCATAGCGCCTTCTGATTACCACTTGTTCAGATCGATGCAGCATAGCTCGGTTGGCACGCTCTTTCCAAATGTTGAAGAAGTGCGAAAGTGGGTCGATGATTGGATGAATCACTGCCAAACCAATATCGTTTTTTCGACACCATATCGTCATGATGTCATCTTGGAAAGTTGTAGAGAATGATGGAAAATATATTGATTATGATTTGATTTTTCTCAATAAACGACTTTTTCAACGGAATAAAATGATCGAAGTACATGCAAGCATCTAAACATGCAAATGTATATTGCATTTCCATATCGTGTGTATATATGCAAATGTATGTAAATTCTAAGAGAACTTCTCTTGAGTTAAGTGCGTGGATATGCGAACACGCATCGACTAATGGATAACGATGTGTGGTGCTATTTTTTCAATTTTTCTCAACACATTGCCGAATTTTTAGAATGTGCCTATAAACACATTTATATACGCAACGCTTCCTTTCAATTTCGGAAATGCAAGCAGTCAGACTAAACTAAATGAACTTAAGAAAGAATAATAAGAAAAGATTTTGTTTCCAATATTTTTTTTTTAATAGTTAAGTGAAAAATGGGTGAATAAGATTCTGTCGGCTTAATGAAAACGTTTCAGTTCTTTTTGTTGAAATTTTTGATTTTTTGTTTTCTTCTTGTTTTGTATTCTTGTAAATTTACCATATTTCGTTTTTGCTTCCATTGTAGTTATTACCGGTTCTTAATGTACGCTTACAATATTCGTAAAGCAGCATAATTTGTTTTTATAGTTGCCAGATAGGACTGTAGAGATTAAAAACGTTAAAAAGAAAAAACTGTTTTTTGTTTGTACAAATTAACTTTACTCGGTGTGCGTCCAATTTTTTTTCTTTTATTTATTTCGTTACTTATTCTGTAGGTTCTGTAATGGTTTGGCTATAATAACTGAAAAAAAAAACAAAATCAGAAAATTTAAAGATCACATATTTTTGGTCCGTGTGAAGTTTTTGGACCATATAGCCGTTTGCGCTCATCGCTGCGTTCAATTTGTGTCAAAATCGAGACACATTTGAGGCAATCAAGCATCTTCATATCATTCATTTGATGAACGTCCGCAGAAAGCAAAAAATTATTCATAATTGTTAGCTTCTGTGCATATTCAGTAGTTCCTGTTGTGCTGGTTAGGGGGTGTTCGTTATGCGAAGCACTCCGCATTTCTTGCAGCAGGCGGAACTGTTTGTGTGTCTTCTGTGTGTCTGATGGCGCCTTACCTCTGCCTACGTTTTATTTTATTTTTACTAAGGAAAGTGCCCAAAAGGCTACAACTAGACGGATATTGTAGTTACTCGGAATTACACGTATCACAAACATGTGTGTGGCTATTACAGACAAAGCGAGCCTAGTAATACAGTTTTTGCTGAAGGTTATCGAAGAATTTGTTTTGAAAAAGTAAAATCAATCAAAATCAAAATCCAACAAAAGAGACTATCGTGTATTTAGGTGTAACATATTATTTTTGAAACTGTATGATATATAAAATTGAAAGCGAATACTATGGATAGATTTAAATGGCACGAAATGTTGCGCTCATAACTCCAAGACATATTGACCGCATTGGAAATATATATAAATATAATATCGAAAAGCTTTTCCATTTTGTTGTACTATCTATTTCTAAACAAATTGAAAAAAACTTGAATCTTTTTATTAAAAAAAAGGCCTTCTCATTTCAGTCACGCTATGGTTATTAATATAGCAAGTGAACTGTGTTGTCGTTTTGCTTTAATGTTTTTCGGTAACTTTGTCTTATGGTTATAGTTTATATTGGCATTTATTGTCTTATCATTATGGTGGGGTTTAACTTTATTAACAGCCACATCTATTGCAAATGTAACAAATCGACTAAAAGACGCATCCACAGAAAAACGTAAACTGAAAGCATCTTTGTTTCCCTAAGTAAAAAGTTGTGAAACTTTGTTTGTGTCTCATAAGTTATAAAATATAGAATGGCGAAATTTTCTAAAGTTGTTGACGGACTGACACGACTAGACCAATTGAGCAGATCATGCTGGTTGAGAATGTGTAGTGTGCCTTTTTCGTGTTGCAAGTATTACGCCAAAATGAGTAGACTCCCATCCTTTAGTGGTGAGTATAGGAATTAATTTTGTAGAAAACTGAGTGTTTGACCGTCAACCATTGTACCACAAAAAAAAAAAATTCTAGTGCAATATTATACCCAAGCGCATGTCAAAGTTAAGAAAAAGAATTATAAAAAAAGTGAAAACTCGAAGTAATTACAATGTGACGCAAAAGAGTAGGTGAACAAATTTTGCTCTAATCGTTTAAAGCCTCTTTAAACCAGTTCATATTTCATGTAAACTTGCCGGGCCAAAGGAGTAGCTTAATTTTGTTTTGTTTGTTTTGTTGTTTGTTTGCGGTTCATGTCAGCGAAAGGAAAACTGTATTCGTCACAGACGCTTTTATCCCCACTAGTTTTCCTTCAAAGAAAACATAAAAACTGAAAGAAAGCGATCATTTCCATTTCTGTACAGTTACTGTGTAGAGAAAATGTGGAAATTTTTATAGGTCCATCTATTATAGTTAATGTAGAACAATAAATAAAACTATTTTCTGTTGTAGATACTTCATTTTAGTCGATTTGGCCTGTTTCCAATATCAATATTAAACAGATGGTCAGATGGACAGAGGGATGTATCTAGATCTCTTCAGAATTGAATGATAATCGGATATACATGTATATATAGTGTTTCTGAAGCTCCTTTTTGTGTGTAGCAAACGTTTTAGCGAATCGAATGCTCCTTAATCCTTCTTTGGTAGGCATAAAAAAAGAGTTAAAGAATTTTCGCGAGAGTTAAGTTTTTATTGTCTTACATTCTGCTTTAATAGGAAATTTTTTTCTGCATCCCCTCGATTAAAGCAGTGCATTCGCAAAATAATTAAGTGAATTTCGTTAATTATAGCCACCCTCTTTGATGAGCAACAAACGCCGCATTGGGTCTGTCCGTCTGCGTAATGTGTGTAGTCAACGTTCTGCTGCTTGCAAAAATGAAGTTGCCGGTACAGTACAATTTAAGCTGAAAGTCATAACGTTTTTTGGAAACCAAAAAATTTAGTGGTTTTTTATTATTCGTATCCTACGGCAGATATAACAATAAATGTTTCCTTCACATAGTCTATTAATAATTGTACAGGAAAAATCGGTCACGACCACCCAATCTTTCAGAGTATTGAAATTACATTTTTTTGTGTGTTTTTGTTAAAAAAAAGGATGCGGAGTATTCCCCCAACATAGTCAAATATAATTTTCTTACTTCTGAGTTTTTCACTTGGGGTTCGTCTTGCTCTCACTGCAGAGTAAACGTAATTATGTGCAAATAATTACAGTTGTACGTTTAGATTCCAAGACAATATCTCCATAACAATTTCCATATAATTTGCGACTTTCTTTAAACTCAATCAAAAAAAAATTACATAAGTGATTAAGTACGCCTTTAGTTCTCGTTATTATATTTGCCATTTCGAGTAAGGGCAATGGGTGAAAATAACTAAGGATTAGTGCAGGTTGAATAAGAAGTGCGTGTGCAGGAATCAAACGTTTTTATTGTCTCACATTTGTTTGATACAAAAACTGCTACAATAATCGCTTAGCTTGGTTTCCATTGGTGGTTGGCCAGGAAGTCGCCATTGGGAACCTGAATTATGTTGTTTCTCCATTCCGCGTAACACTTGTCAAAAATCAACTCAGCGTCATCAATTATTTTCTAGTTTTACTCGTCAGACACCTTGCGCGCCAACATCACTCATTTTTAGGTTCGTTGTAGGCGTTTACTTACAAGCTTCTGCACGGGAAAACAGTTTCCCGGCTCAGATTTTTTTTTTTATGGACAAGCACTTCTTATTCAGCCTATATGTTGTCTATGCTTTTGCCTTACATATATTTATATAAAGTGTAGATGCCTAGAAAAGCAGTAAGCGAAGATTAAACTGGGCGAAGCGACGTGGCAGAGAAATAGAGAGAAGCAAAACGCAGACGTTAAGGCGAGTAAAGCTCTAAAGTCACATATTTGTTAAGTGCAGTCCAGTTATAAAATAATACACTTGTCAAACTTTTTTGCTTATTATTATTATTTCTCCATATTTAATTACTCGTGAGTTTGAATTACTTTTTAATAAACAGTAGTATAATATCTTTAACACTAATAACAGCAACATCCTTTGCATGTATATACTGTAATTTATAAACTATTAATTGTAAATTATAAATACAGCAAAATTTAATACTTACTTTATTAAATTACTTTATTAAATTCTCTTACTGATAAAAACAAAGCGTTTCCCGAAAATATGTCTGAGTTTCATGTATATATTCGAAAATCATTTGCACCGCCTGCAATTATCAAAAGATTTATTTTAAATATTTCTTTAACACATTCACGGATGTGAATGCAGTAGCATTCATTTTCATTGTGATGCAAAATGACATGAATGCTATAACATTCAAACTTTAAAGACAATTATCTTTTATTAAATTTTAATTATGGTACTTGCCGAAATATTGATTATCTGGTTCTTTAGCTTTTTTTATATTATTATATTTTTTCTCTGTATATTTACAAATTTGATTAAAGCGCCTTTAAAATCGTTAATTTGATGCACTAGAGAGACAGAAAATTCGTTCACTGTCCTTTTCTTTCATATTTTCCCACATATGAATGCTATCGTTGCATAAATCGATTGAAATATGATCTTCCAACTGCCCTTAGAAAATAAAGTTTCTATTATCAAAACTAATTTTAAAATACATTGGGCGTAATTTTTTGCGCCTCACTGAAATTTTTGCTGTCCAAGAACAAGTTAGCAAAAATGTTTTCAAAGTCAGAATTAAGCTGCATTGGGTCTCGCTAGGTTCCCTTACCTTGCGAAACGCCACTTCTGTTAATCCGTGCCTTTAATACTTTAATAATAGCGCTTAAAAATTTGTTATCGTATACAAGCTTGTCTTTTTTCACTGTTGAAAATATTGATATCCTCTTAACGTCGCCTGTTAAGCTCAATCATTTTTGTGTTAGTTCCGATTCGACAACCCTTCACTTGGCAACGTATTGCACACCATGCGGAAAAGAACAACTAAAATTATTGGGCAACAAAAAAAGTAGCTCTGGGCACAATTACTCCAAATATTTCATTGTTAAAAATAGATTCAATTACCTCAATCATTTAATTTATTCTAGATATCTTCGCAAGATAAAAATATTCACTAAATATATAAATTGAAAAAAGACATCATCTCATTTTCATCAATGGCTCGGCCTCGTCCAACTATCATCATATTTCGAATCGTTGTGGAAAATTCTTCCAATGCAACTTTACTTCCGATCGTAATGACTTCAATCAAAACTATCCATACGAAACTAATCACATTATTTCGATTCCAAATTTGGTCCTTTCAGAAGAGGACATATTTCAAGATTTAAAATTACTAAAGCCTAGCTGCTTGTTGGATTCCGGTGAGATTCGTTCCTGTATTCTCAAACAGGAACAGGAACTAATAATGCTAATGAACTTTGTATATATACCTTCTCGCGAAAATTGGTTTTTTCCTAATTTTATTACCTAATTTCGTAAAAATGGTAACAGACATATCTTAAAGAGTTATTTTCCGTCTAATAATACGTTTCTTTGTCGGCATGGAATTTAGTAAGGCGAATCGGCCATTGCAAACTTTTTAAAATGCGCGTGGCGTATTTTCAACGCTTTTACCTATAAATCATATCCACTTAATTAATTGTTAATTTTTAAAGTGCAGTCGTCCGACTTCTCTTTTTTCTTCATTCATTACTTTTTTTATTATTATGGTTGCTCTTACCATACATATAATAGCTTTGTTACCATCCGATTCTCACTTCTCTTGTTACATCTGTTGTTTCTCCCTAATACGGTTTATCGTTTTCTATTTCTTTTATCTACTTTATCATAACAACATAACCTTTGTTTGATCTGTTTATTTTGGAATGTTCCGCAGCAACTTTATAATAAATGTTTCAATAATCGAGAGGAGAAAAAAAACGTTTGGAAGGTGGTAAGACGGCATATAAATGTCACCACCATTGCTTCAAACAAAATGCGTCAAACTTTCAAGACGTTCTAACCATTAACTTAGAAGTTACAGTTGCTTTAATGACGCTTCTTTTACAGTTTCAAAAAAAAGAAATATATTGTTTTTGAATTTCGTGTTTTGATAAAAAGCATTGCTTGTATTTAAAAGGAAAAATATAAAGTTCAAGCAAAGGAATAACTTGACAAGTGTTATTTGAACTCTGCTCCATCGAGACAACTTGCAGATATGTAGTTTAAATGCGGGTATACAAACTACGATAGTGCTGAACGCTGCGCTCATCCGAATTGGGCAGTTGTTCCAGAAAACGTAACAAAAATGCACAAAAATATTTTGGAAGACCACAAAGTTAAGTTACGTAAGACAGATAACACTTGAATGATATCGAAAGGCCGTATATTTACTATTTTGCATGAATATTTGTTCATGGAAAATTTTATTCAAAATGGGTGCCGCGTTTGCCTACTTTTCACTAAAGACAGCTACGTGTTAATAGTTCGAAGCGCTTTTTGAAGCTGTCCAGGTGAAACAAAAAGAATTTTTTTTTGCAACATGTGACAATCGATGAAAGATGAATACGTCACCGACCGATTCGATCGAACACCGCAGAGTCAAGTCGACCCTAAACCAAGTGAACAGCAACCGGCGAAATTCGTTAAAGCAACCAAAAACGTAAAAGCGGGTTGGGTAGATTGTAAAGATCGTGTTTTGGAACGCGCAGCATATAATATTTATCGAATATATTGAAAAGTGACACAGGGTCAATATTGAATATTACGTTGCATAATCACCGCATTTGAATGAAATTGACCAAATGAAATAAAATGAAATTGGCGTCTGTATATGCTGAATAACTCAATAATACTAAATCGAAAACTGTTATTTTACGTAGAGAAAGGTCAAAATCATTGAATTCAATGTGTATATTGATACTTTGCATTACTGTATCATTTTCACCAATAGACGTCGTTGATCCAAACACATCCAAGCACCTTCTTTTTTTTCCTAGCTAATGAAGAAAGACGGTGGCTAATTCAAAATTGGTCTGAGACTCTAAATAAAAAATATAACGCATCCCACACACAGTCAATAATACCTGGGACTTTCGCTGGCTGTCATTTTTAACAAAAAATGTACATTATTCTTAGAAACTACCTTCAAAGGACCGTTCTTAAAATTGTCTGTAATTTGCATTACTTGCGCATGGTTTTAATAACGCTGCTTTTGTTGTTTTCAAAACAAAGAAAAATCGAAACTTCGTGTGGCTTTTGATGGGAAGAATGCCGTTCTAGCTCTTCATTAGCTTTCAAAGTTTTCGGGCAACTCTTCGACATCGAAAGGTAACATCATGTTAGTGATTTACGTATTTTGTGGTAGGTCGTACGGACACCAATGATGCCGAAAGAAACGGACACTCAAAAGACGTGGTTACTCCAGGAAATATCAGAGACGTCTTAAAAAGTATTCTCGATAATCGAAAAGTAAAGTTGAAAAATAACGTCATCTTCCTGAAGTTATCAGAAGCCAATATGTTCACTATTATAAACAAATATTTCGGAATGAGAAAACTGTACCAAGTTTATTGGCAGTCGAATAGATTTAGAAATTTAATAATTTTTAGTATACGATTTGAACAGTTGTATTGAATTTGTTTAAGAGGTCTTTGAAATGTGTTAGTGTTTGGTTTTTGTTGTTAAGTTAAAGAGCTGAACGAACAACGATTTTTGCTTTCATCGTATAGTTTAAAAGTCTCCTAAAGAAGTTCTAGAGATAAGAGAGAGAGAGAGAGAGAGAGAGAAAGAGAGATGTAGTATCTTTAGGTTAACTTTTCTGGTATCATGGCGTTCTCTATTCTCTATTTGGATAATACTTGTCTAGACGTAACCTAACATGATGCTACAGAATTTGTTCTATTTTTTTTTTTTTTTTTAAATATATGTCGATAGTTTAAGGTATAAGGAAGAACATAACTACGCTGTCTTTTTTCAAAGGGAAGCAATCAAAACGACGTTTCTGTAATATTTTAGCGGCTTAAGCTAGATAATAACCACACGACGAGACACTTGCTACTTGCTACTCGGACAAAGCCCGGATTCTATCTACGAGTGCACTTTGTGTGGACCTCAGTGGGTCATCCTTCCTAGATGTTGGGGTAGCCGACTCGGATGATTTCTAGTCAACTCTGTTACTTCCTTCTGAGTACCGCGTGCTCGGATCGCGGCAGTGCTTATGGCTTACTATTAGCCGCCGGGCATTCTGGCGGATTACTGGGTCTTGAGGTCGGATAATCGTCCAGTCTATTCCACTTACTTCGTCATTCTTCTTCTTCGTCATTCAAAGGGCGCACGAGTCGCGTTAGCGCGCCTGCGTGCTTGCTCAAAACTCAAGCCATCTTTACCAGTACCGCGCTCTTCCGCTGGTTGATCGTGAGTGCCTTCAGAAGGTTCCTCAGGGATCGTGTTAACCTAATGCTTCGGTCCCTTGTGTGCTCCCCAAGCGACTAGGGTTGAGACCCGAGTAGAACGTGTTCTTCCTCTGTGAGTATGTCGCCAGCACCTGAGCTGTCCTAGGACATGACAACATCCATAATTTCCTCTGCGGGTTCGAATGGCCCTTTCCCTTGAGGACTTGGTTTTGTTAATGCTTTTTCTTTCCTTCTCCATAGATAGTTTTGTACGAATAGGGAAAGCAGTCAATCGAGACAGTGTCCTTGTATCTCGAAGGGGTGATTTTTGTTTCCCTAGAGATCGCCAGGTTCGTCCCTAGGCACGGTACGAGTGACACTCGGGATAACGGGTTTTATCGAGTTTGCTTCTCCAAATCAATCATATTCTGTACATATTAAGTTCAGGATTAATCTTATAATACAAAATATTGCATACTTTGGTGTAGTATAGCTGTGCTTAAATTGGGTACCGAAAGAAGGTGTAACTACGTTCAGACCTAGGGCCACATTTATTGTTATGCCGACTAGGTCAGTTGACGTATACAAGAGAAAGAAAAAAAATAAGAAAATAAAGGAAAGTATTCAATACACAAGGATGTATGTATGCATCGTTATCCCTCCTTTTTTTGAGTCAGTTAACGGCGTGCTGAACGTTTGTCTAGTTTACCTTATCCTCCGATTTCTTTCCTCGGTCTGTCGGATGTTCGTTTATCCAAATGTTGACGAACTAGTTTCTCCGCTAAGACATCTATTATTAGTCTAACACGCACATAACTAGAAACACGCACATACTATATTTCCACACTTGCCTATTTACTACGTCACCTTTTTTGTGTTCCTTTTTTTATATAAACAAGTACTTACAGCTCCGGCGACTTATGCAGTGTACCGCTTATGATAAGTCCATTTAGTCCTCTGTCCAGTAGCAACATTCTTCACTATTTGACTATCGTTGCACAAATTCCATGTACTATTGTATAGGCGTTATAGCACTTTTTTTTATTCACTTTTCGGTACAAGGCGAGGTAAAAAAAAACACCATTTCTGTTCATTTCCAGTTCCTTTTTTGTTGCTATATTTTTCTCCTTTTCTTTGCTTAAATATTTTTTTGTCTTTGTTTTGAAAAAAAGTGTTTTTGATATTTGTTTGCAATGTACTTGTTGGCCTTTAGATCAACAATTTTCCATGTAAAAAGTTGAGAGATTTTATTATTATTATTATTATAATTTTAGATTAATGAAATAAATTCTCAGACTAAAAAAAAAGACATTGAGCGCTAGCAACACAGCTCTAGCTCTATTTTACAAAAGTACTAGATATCGAGCCTAGTAGTTTTAATAAAGTAATATGTCATATTGATATTCTGTTCTATTGCTGATTGTAGCATTAGAGATTTTAAAAATTATATATTTTAATAAATTTGCCTTTTACTTTTATATAGATTTAAATTCATTAATATTTAAATGTTTTACATAATTTCCTTACATATAAAAATATATTACATAAAAAAAATATTATGTTATTTCCAGATTTGTACATTAATTTGCAATCAAATAAAGTCAAAGTTTAGATCATTTGTTATTACTGTTTTTCCTTTGTTTTTAGCATAGCATAGCTTTGCGTATAGCGTATGCATGCGCAGAAAAAAGTTACTAATCTAGTTAAGTGTCTCATCCACACACTCTTGTTGAGTGCTGGAACTACGCTCCGCTCTGGTCAAGTACTTTATCTACACCGACTGAAGTTCTTTTTACCCATCCGTAATTTTGCCTTGGTTTGTCTTTGAATGCCTTCATGGTCAGCATGTGTAACGGAGAATAAGCATATCAACTGCTTACATAAACTACAGACGGACTTTGCACTTTTCTTTCCTTTTCTTATAATTGCTCTGTTTAACTTAAATTAATATATGTGGGGAATTATAGGAAAAGAATGCTAACGTAACTCCGTTATTGTATTAAATATTGCTCTTTTGGTGAATATTGCTGCATGCCAGTTTAAAAAAACCACTTTTCTTTTACAATCTTTTCGAGAGGAGGAGAATGTAATGGGATAACAATATTTGAGGTAATTATTAAGTGTATATTAAAATATTGGGAAAAAATCGTACTTTAGAAATATATTAAAAAATGGTAGCTCCGGACAATCTTCACCATATATTTTTATGTATAATAGAGGGAATTCATTGCGCATGCTTACATGCATACAGCGAGTGAAACAGAAAGGATTAAAAGCATACTAATTTCCATTTAACTGGCTAATATTTAAACTAAAACTTTTAATTTTCTTCAATTTCAAAAAAGCTATCTTTTGTTAATGTTTTCAAAAATCATCGGGTGTTTCACTGGACAATATAAGGATATTGTAAAAAATTCGAATCAAAAGAATGAAAATAAGTGCAGTTGTGCAGCGTGCCCTTCTGAAA
The DNA here is from genome assembly GCA_000688735.1 of Glossina austeni. Lineage (NCBI taxonomy): Eukaryota > Metazoa > Arthropoda > Insecta > Diptera > Glossinidae > Glossina > Glossina austeni. Next base: position 96,178 of record KK502608.1, read on the forward strand.
TACCGTTGTTCAAACAAGATGCGTTTAATGTTTTAAGTAATTTTGTAAATTTAAAAATGTTGCCATGACTATGATAATCTCGGTAGATTATTCGTAAATGTTTAATGCGTCATTAAAGCCAATAAAATCAAAATATATTTTCTGAAAAATATACCCAAATGATTTTCAACGTGCCCTTTTTCTGCGTCCTAATGCATACATCAGCTGATCCAGCAAAGCAAACTGTGCATAAAAAACAGATAAATTATAAGAATACGTAATAATAAGGAGGGTAATTTTGACAGCAGTCTTTTCGCAATGCAATTTTGGCTTCAACTTCAACCTGAAAGCGCTCAATATTACTTCGCTATAACTATTTTGCAAACAAAGTGCTTCGTCATACGCGTTTACATATTCGTTGATACGATATAAGGAGTCAACCCGTGTTTGCGCCTTCATATACCTATAAAACTCGAAAAATTTGAAATATTGATGCCAAGCTTTTTTCAGTTTTTATATATACCTATTTATAAGAAAAAGCAAAAACTTCTGTAATATATTTAATTTCTTTGTTAAATTTTTAAGCAAGATTTATTTGAAAGATTTGTAAAATACTATTGCTTTCCTTTTTCTTTTTGCCTAATTAGCTTTTATATTTTTATTTATTAATAGTTCTCGGTAACAATGAAAACACACAGGACATTTTATTTCATTAAATTAAATAATCCTTGTCTTTTTACCTACACTAATTGTATAAAGTAATTAAAGTTAAAAAACGTTGAATCAACATTTAAATTAACAAACTCATTACGACACCCGCGTACCGTATGGAATGTGCAGCTTTGATTTGTTTTCGTTTACAATCGACCGTCTATGTACAGCTTATCACTTTCACTGTAAATCCAAGTATGTGGAAATATAAATTGTCACTTTCAACTTTATTAAAAATCTGGTAAACTAATTTTGGAAATGCATATCCCGTAAATGAAAAGAAAAATAACAATCAAATCACATAACTTCTGTTTTATGATTACAGCTGCAACGTATTCTTGAATAGTTAACTTTAGATTATAAAAGAAAATTCGAAATTATTTCACGAATGCGAATTTGTTCTATATATCATATTATCAAGCCGTTAAAGGTTTTCATCTTATGAACCTAAGGAATTCATAGACACCTGCTTCTGTTGGTTAACATCTGTTGGTTAAAATGATAAAGTAAGGCGAAGTAGCATTGTACATAATAGTTAAATTTGATGATTTTGACCTTTAGCTACATAGAATAACAGTGTTCCACTTAGTATTATTGAGCTATTCAGTGTATACAGACGATAATCATCGAACGCTCAAAATTTCATTTTCGACATTCATTACTTTCGCGGTTGGATTTGAAGAAACCTGCAGCTGAAACTGAGTAAAACACTTTTGGAAGCATACGGTGATGCTTATTCAATGATTTAAAAGTGTTATTTTCGAAGTCAACTACAAAGAACGGTCTGGAGGACCAAAAACGATCGAAGATAATGAATTGTAAGACTTAGTGGATGAAAACCCAGCTCAAACTTTCAAAGAACTATCAAACAGCTTAGCAATGGATTAATTCTTTTTAGACGTTTGCATGCGCTGGGAAAGATTCAACAGGAGGGGAAATGGCTACCACACGAATTGACTGAAAATGCCATTTCGAGTCGTTTCAACGTCGCGGTGTTATTGCTCGCCAGGCATAAAAAGTAAAGTTTTAGGTGCTGTACAGTGATTGACGATATAAAGTGAATCTCCTGAGGCAATCCTAAACGCAAAAAGCCCCTGAAGGGGAATATACATGGCCATAAAGTTTTGCTGTACATATGGTGGGATTAGCAAGGTGTTGTGTATTACGAGCTGCTAAGATCGAAAAAAAAATCAATAGTGATTAACAGAGGCAAAGTCACCCTCTTGCATGACAACGCTCGGCTTGTAACGTGTACAAGTGTTGTCAAGGATACAATGTTGCTGCTCGAATGGGAGCTTCTGCCGTACCCAGCATTATCACTAGACATAGCGCCTTCTGATAATCACTTGTTCGAATCGGTGCTGTATAGCTTGGCTGACACGCGGTTTAGAAATGCTGAAGAAGTGCAAAAATGGGTCAATGGTTGACACGCTGCCACACCAATATCGTTTTTTCAGCACCGCATTCCCATCTTATTAGTAGAATGGGAGAAAGTTGTAGAAAATGAAGCAAAATATTTTGACTAATACATATATTGCATCAATTTTTCTCAATAGATGCATATTTTAAGTGAAAAAATCAAATTAAAATCAAATCCAAATACATGCAAGCACCTAACAAATATCTGTATTCTATGTGTGTCAGTGTAAAAATCGTGAAAAGAAAAAACATTGTAAATTCTATATTCACGCGAACAGCTAAATCCTATTTGATTCCGCTGCCACAAGAGGAAGAAAATGTAAACAAGAAAATACTATAAATTTCAATCTCATTACGTAGGTCAAAATATGAACACATTGCGTTTTTTTTGGCTTTTAAGAACATTATAATTGGACAAAGTTGTACATTAGATATCCCATCCCACTTCGCCTAACACATTTATTCATTCATTTTGTGATAACATATCAAAAATTGTACATAACTTTCATGCAAAGGCATAATTTTCATGAAAGCCATCATGTTGAAAGATGCGCAAAACGTCAACCGAATAAGTTTAGCAAAATTAATTTACTTGTCATTGGTTTTATTATTTTTATCTGTTTTCGTCATAACAAACACTAATCGCCCTTTACGGGTTTAGTTTCCTCATGGAAATGGTGGTATCTAAAGAATAGACTTACTTCATCCAAATTTTCGTATAGTTAAGTTTTATATCGAATTACTCTTATGAAACAATGCTCATCATAAAATATTAAAATTTGGACATTTCTGCCATATACAGATTTGTATTTTATTAAAACCGTTATATGAGCTTCGGTTTAAATAATTTACGTACGTGATCCAAATAATTTAGAATGCTGAAATATTGTTACTCAGCGATTTTTGTTGAAGAACTTTGAAAGCTACAATTTTTTTCTTATGACGATATTTCAGAAAAATTGGTCCTATCCAATCCATTCTCAACGCAGCTCGCTCTTGAGGTGAAGCGCGCTGGTGAACCAAATTCCATCGAAATATCTCAAAAGGTGCGACCTTTAGATTGAACACAATAATAAATAAACACACACCAGGCGAACAGACGGACAGACAACTTTAGCTCGCATTCACTCTCTGAGTCGATCGGTATAATAAAATGTAGCTCTAACTTGAGTCCTTTTGGGCATTTATACGTGCCTATAAACCTTACATACGGTAACGTGAACCGTATTTTTGTGATTTTACGTTTTTATTCAACCCCCTTTGAGATTAAGTTCGTACCACTGAATTGTGATTTTCAGGATAGGATAGCTTTTATTTGCAATTCTAATGAGGTATACTTACAAATTATTCATAGGAACTTATATTTACATTTGAATTCTCGCTCTGGTCTTGTCCGTTCGAACATTGCAATTCAACTCTCCTGACTCGACACACTTTGCCTTCCGCAAATATTCTGCTTAAATACCTTTTTACATGTAAGTTACGATTACCGAAATTCATGGCGACATTTTTAATCTGTTAATCCGTTTTCCCGCTAAATTTGCTGCCAAGTGTTGCCAGCCTTTTTGCCAGTAGACAATTGCATCACACAGATAATGCGCCATGGATGTGCACTTGATTTCTCTATTTCTTTAGACTTTGGTCTCTTAGAAAATCAACTAATTTTCATTACAACTCAAAACATCAAATATGACATGATGTCTTGTGATATCTTTTTATTACAAATGTATATATGCTTTTGCACCCAAACTTGTTAACACTCTTTGGAAACATAAGACGCTTATCAAAAACAATTTTTTTTTCTTTTTGTTTTGTTAAAATATAAAGGGAAATAACTTAATATAATGCAAATACCAACGAATCAGTTTGTGTCAAAGAAATTCACATTATTTCGCATTTCGTTACCGTAGAAAAATTATTTAACGTAGCTTTCTTTTTTATAGCCATCACCGAAAAATCGGGACATGTTCATTTTGTCAAAATGTGTACAGCACCCAGAAAATTGCTTCAGAGGTATCATAAAGTGCATATATTCTAGATCATAACCAAATTTAGAATCGATGTACGCATGCCCGTCTGTCTTTAAGTGGGCTTCCTCAAAAAACGTCTCTGGTAAATATTTGACTGCTCGCAAAAACAAAAGAATCGGCTTCAATCTTGGCAAAACGATTAAAAGTTCTTGTACGCAGCTTGTTAGTGAAAATAGACCAAATCGAGATTACAGGACACGCCTACAGTGCAGTATAAACTAAGAATTTCTCTATTTTCGAAAGGCAAGAAATGTTCGCTCATTACTCTTATCTTAAAATAGATATAGCGACTCTGGCCGCCATGTCTATTGGAGGGATGATCCTATAGTGCTATATAAAAATGGAAAAATCGGCCTCGCCTACTCAAGAGTAACGAAAGTTCATTTTTTGTTTTTTTATTTTAAGAAAAAGAAGATACAGATATAGAAGGTTACCCATAGGCGAATTTAATTTTCTCACTTGTTTTCGTTGAACTTAACTGAATTTTACCAGCCGAAAATTAAACCATTGATTGGTAAACCAATAAGCAATTAAAAAATTGTCCTAGAAGGCTTAATAAAAAATGTATAAAACTTTCCTGCAAGAGTAATTTTTTTTACAGTAACCCTCTTAATTAGTTCTTATTTTATTATTATTTTATATATATTTTATATATATTTTGTATATATTTTATACATATTTTCCTATAAGTTCGTATTTTAATTGTATTTCAAGGAAATTTTTGGAAAATATTTTGAAAGAAATATTTTAACTGCGTTGGCAAATTTCCACAAAAACCATGTAAGGAAGTTTCCGATTTTTAAAAAATTTTCCGAACGGAGTTTTTGAATACAAAAGCTTTTTAAAACAATTTTAATTTAGAATGTTTACACAAAATGAAATTTCGTTCGTCACTACTTTTGAACGACAATAATACGTTTACCAATAATGGTGTAGAATTTTTTGGCTTATATATTGACCAAAGATTGACATGGGAAAATCATATAAAAGGCAAACGCCCACAACTTAAAAACCAGAAGACTGTGCTGGCGAATACTTCAAAAATATCATCCTAAGACTCTCCGTCTTATCGGATAGATTGTTGTCAAAACGTCAACGGTTATTACTGAAAAAGTAAATTCCTAAAAGTTTTAATTAGAGGCATAGTTCGGAAATTTTAACACTAGGTAGATTCAATAGATCTTCCTGATGTAACTGTGACAAATCAATCGTTTATAGTAAATCACGTAAGAAAATTATATTCGGCTGCGAGTAAATTTTTTATACCTACCGTCGTTATTTACAGAAGACTAAAAAAAAGGAAAAGTTCTTACTCTACAATATTAGATGGGTGTAGCCGATTTAATCTATTTTTGTGGAAAAAAGGGGAAATATATATCATGTGTGTGTGTGTCTATGAGCAATTGGCAAAAAGCACAAAAAGAAAATGTGTTCAATTTTTATTTTGTTGCAAAGAAAGAATGCTTACCACAGATATTAGACAGTTAGATAGACGAACAGACGGATAGGTTTCGACAAGAAAATTAAATGTTGATATACTATAACATTGATTAGGCCTGCCCGATGTTTTCAATTTTTGTACAGGCACTATAGCATTGGTCAATCTAATATTTTTTGGATTTACCTGCTGTAGCCCATTTTCAATACCGACCGGCATGGAAGAACTTCCGATATTTCTGCCAAATTTTAAGCTGATAGTTTCATTTTTGCAGCCAGCAGAACCTTTGCAATAGAAAATACACATACGTTGTCGTAGCATTCTCAATTTACGGTAACTGCAACGTCGTTTTTATGTTTAAAATTGGCATTTTCAGCCCACAAACCACACCCAAAGTTTATTTTTGTGCACGATATCCTTTAGGAATGTCAGATGTGTTCTCCTTACACCAAAGAAGCAACAATCCTTATTTAGGAAGTCATTTAACTAAATATGAGCTAATATACATACACGAAGTGTAGCCCTGGATTCATTGTTTTCGTAATAAGCTTTTACAATTTGTACATGCTGTACTAACTATATATGCATTGTATTGTATTTTCGGTTAAGAGAAGTATGCACATATCGCAATAATTTGAAAACTTAGCTTCTACGAATTACATGGCAAAATCCATACAGGAACTTAAATTGATCAAGAATGCATATTATATATAGGGTCAGCCTTTTTGTAGCTCCGAAAGTAACCGTAAATAAAATGTACATCGGAATGAGATTTGGATCAAATATGTTTGACGTGTATTTTGTAAACCTTGCCTATATTTGTAAAACACGATACATACATATTTGCATATCAGCGTCAAATTCTGAATTGAATTAAGCATATCCCTTTGTCAGTCTATGTTTCTGTCTGTCTGTGTAATCTATATTACACATTCCTATGGCTGCAAAAATGGAGCTGTCGCCTTCATATTTGGTACAAATACTAGAAGTTGTTACTTGCGTCGAAAATCGGTGAAATCAATCAAAGGACGCAGCTAAAGACAAACTAAGAACACCTGTCGCCTCAAAAAAATGGCGTTTTTGCTCGTTATCCACATCTTAAAAAACAAATGGCTGTAAAAATTTTCACGTTTATTCTACAACAACAGTATAGAGAATAGAAAATTTATTATCTTCATAACCGAAG
>KK502608.1:103040-140975 GCA_000688735.1 Glossina austeni
GGGGGGGGAATATTCATTTTGGCAATACGTTTACAACGCCCACAAAGTACATATATTCTTAGTCAGCATCAAATTCTAAATCTATTTAAGCATGCCCGTTTGTCCGTCTGTGTAATTTCTGTTGGAAACATTCTACTGGCCGCACACATGAAGCTATCGACCTCAAATTTGGCAAAAACATTGGAAGTTCTTGCACACAAATGGTACAGCATCGCCCATAGAATATTCGTTCAAAATTTTGTACATATATTGAGTATAGTTTATGAGTAATGAACAGAAAACCAATTCTTCATTCCTTTTGAAAAACAGAGGTGTTCTCACCTTACGTGGTGCTGTGGACGAGTCCTTCGACCGATTTGGCCCATTTTAAATACCAACCTGCGTGCAGGAACTTCCAATTTTTCCAACAAATTTGTAGCCAACAGATTTATTTTTGCGGCGGTAAGCAAACAAAGTAAACGGGCGCAAAACTTATAGGGACGTCAATTATTATATTCGTTAATGAAATCTGAACGTTAAGATCATAGTCAAAAACGGCTTCTTAATCCCTAAAGCTCGATACGTTCACAAGAATTTAATTGTCAATTTAATAAGAAGTAGGCCACAAGTTTATCGAAGACGAAGAATATTTTTAACTGTTTTTTAATTTTAGCTACGGTTCTAATTAATTACGACACAATATATTAGAAGCGTTCTGGCGGTAATGTGTACAAGAAAATGAATCAGAAGAAAATATATTTTAATATCATTAGGAAACGTTAGAACGCTAAAATATTGAATACGATTGCGAAAATGATAAGGCCAACGTGGTTACATTGAGGAACATCTGATAAAACAGAAAAGTCGTGAGACAGAGAAGAGAGACCAATAAGATAATTTCGAAGCGAAAATCTCTCATATTAAAAATTCTACAATTGTTATCGGCCCCGTTGAACGCTTTCGAAAAATCAGTATAAATGTAATCAGTTTGTTTGGTGTCAGCAAACGCTTTAAACGTATCATCCATAAATTTCAAAAAATAGACGTGGACCTTACTTTAATAAAACCATATTGCGAAGGAGAGATTACCCATCTAATCGCAGACATAAGTAGCTTGGTAACTTTGGCAAGGCACTTAGACGACTGCTCTATAGTTTTCTATAGTATATATTTGGAAACACTTTTATATAAGAGAATAGCATGTCTAGTCTTCCAAACGAAGGGAAAGTAATCCGGTTTCGCGCATTGCGAATTCTTATTATGTACATCGGAAGGAAAGCCCGCCACTGTACGTTTCAAATTTATAAATTTATAAAATCACTGAAACGAATGTAGTTAAAATAACAGGTCTTGTTCAAGCCATTGAACCCGCGTCTTGATATTGAATACAACGCCTACTCCAATAATCCACTATGTTTATACCCTTTGAACACGCCTTTTTTTTGTTTCGAATTGATCTCAGCTGCTTATTAAAGCAGATAGGGTATTTAACAAAAGAAGAGGTAGATATAATGGGAATGACCAGACAAATGGCATGAACGAGTGCTTTATACAAAACAGACAGGGATATATCGATATGAATGTGTTCCTGCTAGCGATACCTCTCACCTTCAAGGAAAACATTTTCATTGGAAACACAGATTTTGCTCTCATTCAGGAGGACCGAAAAATTGGCCATTAATAGAATATATATTGTTAAATTATAAAAACACTAAATTCATTAATACATAAAGGAGTTCAGTGTAAATTTTGCGATCAGACGAGGGAAGGATATAGAAACAACCTACGTATAAAAAAGTTAGACGGATAAGTGTAGACTTTTACAGACACAAGTTCAACCTCTGTCGATAAACCAGACAATAGTAAACAAGGTAGTGGTAGATTATTTATCACGTTAAGCACTCCATTATCTGGTTATGCATTTTAAAGCAGAGAATAGTACAAAGTGAATGTCACAACTGACGTTGTATTCGGAGCACGGAAACTTTCTTGTGAAGCCCACATTGTTCAGTATTTAGATTTTGGATTCGTAGCAAAAAATCCAACCTAATGGGAGGGAGCAAGTTCTTTCTAGGAGTAGATTCTTAAACAAGAGAACAAATAGTGCTTTGGCGCGTCGGAGGCGTTAAGGATGGCGTAAAAGGTGTGCGAAAACAAAAGGCCGTGATGGTACAACCTTTGTCGAGAGAGATTGATGTTACAGTCTTCGAGTGAATATGCAATTTATTATTAGATGCTCGCATGTATTTTGAACATTTTTTTCCGTTGCAAAAGGCGTTTATTGAGAAAGATTGGCATAATGTATGCTGTATGCTTGTTCAGCATTTCTAAACCGCGTGTCAGCCAAGCTATGCAACATTGAACTGAACTAGTGGTTATCAGAAGACGCTATGTCCGGTGAAAACGCTAAATGCGGCATAACCTCCCGGTCGAGAAGCAACAATGTATCCTTGCAATGTGTGGCCGAGCGATGTCGTGCAAGAGGACGGCTTTGCGTTTGTTAATCGCTATTGCTGGTCTTTTTTGCAACGATATATCGTCCAATTTGTTCAATTGACGTCGGTAGACATCTGAATTAACAGTTTCATTCGGTTTTAACAGCTCGTAATATTATACTACACCTTTCTACTCTCACCATATGCATAACAAAACTTTTTAGCCATCAACATTCCGCTTCGGTGTCAATGTGGGTGACTCTCCTGGACTAAACCACGACTTTTTGCGCTTGGGATTGTCGTAGTAGATTCATATTTCCTTTTCGTTTTTGGCATGGCAAGCAGTGAAAGCGCGATGTTGGCACGCTTCGGGATTGGCATTTTCAGTCAATTCGTATGGTAGCTACTTTCTTTTCTTTTTGATCTTCCCCATCGCATGTAAACGTCGAAAAACAGCTCCTTCACCAGCTACTAAGTCCTCTGAGAGTTTAAACTGGATGTTCACCGAATAAGTCTTACAATTCATTGTGTTCGAACTTTTTCGGCACAACATTTCTTTGAATCAACAACAAAGCTAATGAATGTCGAAAATGTAATTTTGAACGTTTTTAGTGTCTGAACGCGCCGTGTAATTCAATAATACTCAACGGATAATTGTTAGAAAAGAAGAGATAAAAGTTAAAATTCTCGAATTGAGCCGTTGTAATTTTCAAATCAATCTTGAAAATTCGATAAAGTTATCGGTCAATCCTTTTACGCCCTTGCATAAATTGAGGTTGTTGAAATTAATATACATTTTATGGCAGTTACGATATACTCATCCCTTTTAGATCGATTTACTCCATGACCAGATTTCTTACCGCTAAATCAAGCACACTATTGGTGCTTTAGTTGCCCACATAACCAGCAGAGAAAGAAACGGCCATGTTGAGTTGTCTTGCAATTAGTGTAGCAACCAAATAAGAAGAGCGGTGAGCAAATCCATCAACTAATTCGCCTGATCGATCACAAGTTAGGTTTTTATGGGTATAGATTCTTTCAAACGTGATAGCGTGGCAGGCTCATGTAATTGACTAATATCTGGCGCGATCTTCGTGACTGCAGCGCTATGCTTTCTTTCGCTAACAACTTTATTCCCCATCACATTGTGAGCTCTTAACCATATGTTACAACAACCGACTAATTAGCCGCCCGTTGATGCGTTCAAAAACAGTACTTTAGAACTGTCTCAAGCGCAACTGCTATGGTAACTGATTCAAACGTATGCAAAAATCATATAGGAGAATATTTTGAAAATGACAATGAAGTAATTTTTAATGAAAAGTTAGCGTTTTTTCGCTATTGGACTAGAGACATAAATAGTGACAATGTTTGTACTTAAAAAAATATTGGACCATAAACCTCGAATATATCCTAGGAAATCGCTCATGTGAAATAAACGGACAACGCGCCTAGTACGATAAGTGGTCTTGTCTGTTGAAAATTGCATAAAATGTGTTAATGTTAATGTATTGTGCAAATAAAATCAATGAACAATTTAAATCAAGACAAATTATTCCTAAAAAAGTAGAAAAGTTATAGTCGACGGAGGACGAATCTCGCATACCTATGTTTGTTGCATTCTAGTCTCCTATTTCCTTTATTTGATACACACATAGTTGATATAATATCAGCGAAAAATTTATCGTTGTCTCTACCATATTCATTTTAGAACTAACCCATTTGTAGGCAGATAATATATCTTAATTTGAGGAATGTACAAAATAGTTTTAAACATTCTGTTTTGTTTGCATTATGACAAATAAACATAAAACCACCCAAAGGTTGTAACGGTACTTTCTTGGGCAGGGTATACTCAGCCACTCCAGAGTCGGTTTCCAAGACAATTTATAAAAATGTATTGGACCTTCGGGTTTGGTTTTAATTTATTTTATTTATTTTATTTATTTTGTAGAGGTTACCAAAATCGCTTTCAAAGCGGTGGGATGAAAAAAAAACCAGCTTGGTGGCCTCGACTTTTCTCGTTGCTTGATCCTTTTTACACGCGTGTGCTCTATTTTAACTCCGAATTCGCGGGTTGCTATAAAGAGGCGAATATTTCGCGTGAGTCATAGCAGCCGTGGGTCCCTCCCTAACTGTTCCTCGTCCTTCAGGGATGGCGATTAAGCTAAACCATCTCATCCCCTATCCGTAGAGTCAGTAGTCCTTCAGGGATGGTGATTAAGCTAAACCAGCGCATCCCCTATCCGTAGAGTCAGTAGTCCTTTTACTCCTTCAGGGATGGCGATTAAGCTAAACCAGCTCATTCCCTATCCGTAGAGTCAGTAGTCCTTTTAGTCCTTCAGGGATGGCGATTAAGCTAAACCAGCACATCCCTATCCGTAAAGTCAAACAAAAAATCCTAATAGTCAAAGTCAGCTTTTAGTATAGTCTGTGCTTTACTTACCTCGACGGCGGCTGTGACACAATAAAAGACTGACAGTATTGCGACACGTTCTTTTATAGTAGTGGCCACCAAACTATCCCGTTATTGCAATGCTATTCTTATCTATCTATTCTTACATGTGCCAGCTTAGGTTCGATCATACTTGTCTGGTCGAACATGCTTTCATTCATATGCTTATCTATAATATTTACATCTACCTGCTTTCTTATTGCTATTCGCGCTTGCATTCCTATGTTTCTACTTATTCTAGGATTACCCGTTAGGTATATTTCTAGCTTATAAAGTTGCGTATTTACAATTATATAGTTTATATAATTGTGTGTTTACAGTAGCGTATGCTTATAATATAGCGTATGCCTATCACTTGGGAAACAGTTATATAGCAGATGTATTTATAAAATCTAATGCGCTAATGCTTTACTTTCCGTATGTACAATAGTACTATGTTCAATGATTGATCATATTATTAAATATATGTTTATAATATGTTTACGTATATGTTTAGATGTATGTTTGTATATTATATATATGTTTGTATGTATGTAATGATATGGATGTTTGCATGCATGTGTGTATGTACATATGTATGTGTGTATGTATGTATGTATGTATGTAGGGAAACAAAGCAATACTTAGTAAGGAGGCGAACCGCTTCCTTACAAGGTGAAAGAAATAAAGTTTAATCATTTGTAACTTTGTGTGGACATGGTCCATTTTGCAGGTAAAGAGTAGGTTGTTTCGTAAAATAAATGTGGAAAATTTCAATTCCTATCCTTTATCATTCTGGCAACAACAGACAAATTTTTGTTAAGAAAAACGGAGTTGCATTCAATTTATGCTCCACCGCTTGGTTTTGTTCTGGGTAATTTGGTCCATTTTTAATATTAATCTGCGTGCAGACACGTCCAATGTTTCTAGCAACTTTTAAGTTGATATACTCTTTTTTGCGGCCAGCAGCGTGGCAACAACGCACACCAGGCAAACACACAGGATGTGGCATACATTAAGAACTTTTTCTAATTATAAAAAATTTCTGCATATTTCTTCATAGTCTATTTTCAGAGAAACTTATTGAAGCATTTGGCAAACATAAAGTTTAGAAACGTTCGCCGTGAAGTCATAGCTGCTATATAGCTGTTTTCCGTACATACACGTGAGGTGTTTTCGTACATATCCACTTATACGCATACCATAGCGCATAATGTTCGATACAGTGCAACAGTTCAACATAATGTTCGCCCTTACAATTAATGAGAATTAAAGAGTAAGGAATTAAACCGCTGCTAAGTAACAGCGGTACTATTGTCATTGAGAACAGAAACATTAAAGGCCCATGACATTTTACTGGTCTTTATTTTGGAGTGCCTGGTGATGTCTGTATGCATTTAGTTTGCTCAGCATTATTTCTGATTTATAGAAATTTCTTACCCGCTTTTGTCATTTACTTCCATCTAAAAATACGAAAATAAAATATAGAGCGCGGTTTTAAACCGAAAAAAGGAATATGAAAAATAACAATGCTCGAGATATAAAAATAAAGCGAAAGACAACTGAAATCGAAGAGTTGCCCATCTGAGCTTTAAATTATTGAAATTTCCTATATCGTTACTTTGTATCTGTTCAAGAAAGTCACTCGGTCTGCCTAATAATCCGATAGGGACCAAAAATGAAATGCCAACGAAGGTTTAGTAAGTTAAAGTGACCAAGCACAATTAGAACATAGGGTGGATTCATGCTTTCCACCAATTTTACAAATAAGAAAATTGCATCTTTTATAAGTACTAATTTCTGAATTTAGAGGAGTATGGGAATATGCTATAAAAGTTATATTTCTGTGCCCGACTAGCTTGATAGCAACAAGTTCAACATCAAAACATCAACCTCAAAAGGTAAACTGAAAATAAGGGGACGGGAAAGCATGGGATGTAGCTATAGTAACGCTAGCGTCGATATTATTTAGCCTGTGATTGGAAACAACTAAGGAAGAGCTTAGGTCTGTGAAGTCCGGGCTTTAGCGAAATTTTGGTAAAAGGTATTACTGGAAATAAGCAGTTTGTGCTGTTAAGGTAAAATTGACGCGTCTTAGACTTCAGACCCTCTAGCACCTTAATGAGTGAGAGTAAAATAGCTCGGAAAAGAAATTAGATTTTTGAATTAGAGGAGGAGGGAGCCGAGGACGTACGTTTGCCTTGATAAATGCTGTTTGTATCCAAAACCATTGTCGACTAGGCCTTAACAAAATCATAAGTGGTACTTAACACACTACTCCTACAACTTGCACATGTGCCGTGCACTAGGCGTTTACACAGTTGACGCGAAATGAAACCATCGAATATTTCTGATGGAATTTTGTTAGGTTAGTGTAAACAATCCATTCCACTTACCAGATCACTAGACATAGTATAGAGTGCGCAGAAAGCATTAATAACTGTGCGTAAATATATGCAAGCGATGCAAGTCGTGATCATGGCAATCAGAGCAAAAATAAAAATAAAGTCTACAAGAACGCAAGTTCACTTCCGAAGAGAAAAGTTTTAAAAAAAAACAAAGGATAAGCGTAAGTAAAGAAATGAAAAAAGGCGTACTAACTACAATAATGGAATAATTCTAACGTTGTAATACTGTAGTAAATGCGCTTATGACGCAGAGCGTTAATAAATAGTTTAACATCGGTATTGTTAAGATTTGCACAATAAATTATCGCGTGAAAATACAGATTTTTGTGAACAATTAAGAGCACGAAATTAAACACGACCGAATTAACTTAGAGTTGCCGGAATTAATGACGCCAGTAAGACAAACAAAGACTTCCTATCTATTTAATAATTCTGTACTCTACGAAATCAGCATGCAAAAAAAAAAAGCTTTAAAACAAATCATATTAATATCGATCGTGCCTACATTATGATGACTTTGCCGACTATGTTACTATAATTACCTTGTGTTTAAAATGCAAGCATTTGCATACCTTGTGGGAAATTTAACTGGGAAGAAATTAAACAATATGTTTAATACGGTTTTGGAGAATAAAATATTTGAACAAGGAAAGCTTCGTTCTTTTAATAGTTTTTAAAGTTCTATTGCATCAATTATACTGAACCGTAAACCGACTGGTTTGAGTTGAAAATTTTTGTTGTTTAACAGTCCCATTTTTTCCAATTCTTATTGTTGATTTCATTCTCCCTACACATACTCAAATATTTACTAGTTGTCATACTCCCGGCATTGTTTGCTGACATAATCCTTTGGCATGGTATCTGGCTTTTAATTATATGTTTTTATTATTCATGGTATTTTGTTAGTTTTTGGGCTTGTTGCCTTTTAACTTTTCCTCAATTTTTCATCGTTGGTCCTCTAAAAACTACAGTGAGAAAAAATATTTGTGTTATTAAAAGTGCATATAACTCTTTTACTTAAATTTGACAGCACATCTAGTTTTAAAATATAAAAGTGATAGTACAAACGCCATTAAATTACATTTCTATTTGACATGTGGGTGAAAATTAAACCAAGTACTACCTTTAAACTGGACTAAGTGCAAACAAAAATGTACATGTGTTATAACTGTAGGCTTTTTCAATGCAACTTTTTTTTTTGTATTTCATGCTACCTAAAAGTAGGCTATGCTTTTAAAAAGTTGTTAAAGTCTGAAAGTGTGCTATAATAGAAGTATAATGTTAAAACAACAATAAATTTCAAGCACTCTTAAGCTTGTTCTTTATTGCAGAGAAAAAATACCCAGAACCGCATCCTAATAGTATGCTATGTTAACTCAAGTGTATAGTAATTTAAAAGAGTATTACCGCTTAAATTTTATATAAAGTATAAGTAATTTCAAGCCGTACCCTTAATGACGATTGATGCCTATTTCAGTCTACTTACTTTGTTATAGAAATTTGTTTCTATGTCTGTCAGAGAGCGCTTTTTATGTATGTACTAATCTTTGTTAATGTACAAAAACATGCACCGGAAATCAAATAAGCTATAACTCATCGACAGTTAATTGCCTGGCTGGCACATAGATGTCGTCTTTAACAAAAGACATACACAGAACATATTATCTCTGAGAACTAAGAACTCTCAACGGCGACGACGATATCAATGCGATCATTTGTTTGCGAGCGCGCGTGTTACTGGTGGAAAACTTGCATTGCTTAAAGTTATAATTGCATATTTGCTCTTCAGCGCGAATATTTGCTTCTCAAAAGGATGCTCCAAGAAAAATCAATTGGCTTAAACGATGCATTAATTTCGCGTCGCATTTATATTATTTGTGGACTGGGTACTCTGCTAACTGTGAAAATTGCTTGCATATGATGCGGTGTCATATTTAACAGCATCAGTATTCTCATTCGACAGCTGTTCAATTGAGCGGATATTTTGAAAACATCTTAAACCAATTGTCATTGACATCAACATTGTTACCATTGTCACCATTAACTTCTGTTCAGCTAATTTGTTAGCATACGCCTGTATCTCACCACGATTACGTTTCTACGCATGTTGTCTACTTTGGGTGTTCTCAATATTAATATTCGTGATCATTTGA
The DNA here is from genome assembly GCA_000688735.1 of Glossina austeni. NCBI lineage: Eukaryota > Metazoa > Arthropoda > Insecta > Diptera > Glossinidae > Glossina > Glossina austeni. The sequence continues at coordinate 112,450 of KK502608.1, forward strand.
GGTGTATACAGTTTTTTGTTCTCTTCTTTAATCTTCCAATTGTTGAATAGGATTCTCACCGTCAAAAATTTCATTTTCCAATTCCTCGAAGTCTTCTTACTCTTTCTTGTGATTCTCGTCATGGACACCACCCACATACAACTATTCACCTGAATTCACCTGCGATTCAATATATAACACTAACTGTCGGTCTCTCTCTCTCTCACGCTCATACTTTCCCATTAGTGCTCTTGACCTCTTACACATTCGCTTGCCGCAAATAGCTCTAAAGTTTGTGCTTGTATTGTGCTTTTATCGAGTTGTTGGTCCTTATTATTTGGTTCTTCAGTAAACTTCCTTTCCTTTGAGGAGGTAATCACATGTGGTCTAAAAGTTCATTGCCTAATGCGGCTGAGAATGCGAACATTTTCGCCAAGTAAAATTTAATTTTGGCGTTCCTATTGTCTAATTCGATATTTTTTGTATAGTGTCGAATCGTAAGTAAAGTTCAGCACACATGAAATTTAATATCTCTTGTATTGATTTAATATCCGCAAGGTTTTTAAAAATATCAGTTTATATTATGGAGATGTCACTGCCTGAATAGAAAATAAAAGAAAAAAATATTTCGTCTACTATAGTACTATGTCGTTAAATATACGGCTGTATTTATCTGGCCTAATTTTTCTTAGATTGTCGCCGTAATATTTCACTGTGCAGAAGTTGTCTTCTCTGAACTTAACATAGGGTTCAGAAGGGTATTCGCTTCTTATAACCATCACCGAAGGATGAAGGGTATATTTACTTTGTCAAAGCGTTTGCAACGCCCAGAAGGAACCTTTAGAGACCACACAAAGTACATATTCTTAATCAGCATCAAATCCTACATCGATTCAAGCATGTCCGTCTGACCCTCTGTCCGTATGTGTAATGTCTGTTGTAATCAATCTCCTGTCCGCAAAAATGAAGCTATCTACTTCAAATTTGGCAGAAACAGTAGAAATTCTTGCACACAGGTTGGTATTGAAAATGGGTCACATCGGTCGAAAGATACGCTTACAGCATCACGTAAACTGAGAATACATCTGTTTTTCAAATGGCATGACAAACTAGTTATTTGCTCGTTACTCATAAATTATAGCAGATAAATGTACAAATGTGCACATTTTTACACAAGAATGGAAAAAATTTACCACGCCTACGAAATATTATAGTGTATCAAAATTTAACTATATTTTCAATACCTTTATAACGAGCAGAAACAAGTTTCAAAAACCTTACAAAGTATATAAATTCTTGGCCAGTTTCAAATTTGGAATACATTTAAACATATTCGTCTGTTCTTCGGTCCATCTGTCTGTTTGCGCAATTTTATAGTATTCTTCTGTTAGCGAAAATGAAGATATTGCCTACAAGTTTGCAAAAGAATTCGGAATTGACCTAAACTTTTCAAAGGACATGCCTACAACGCCCACATGCCTATACGCCAAAAGCTTTTCTTTTGAAAATAGAAAAAAGCAGCTGCGCTCACTCCATATTATAAAGCATGAACACATTGTTCTTTTACTTCTTTTGTCTTTTTTAGGATAACGACGATAGGTATAAAAGATTTGGTCCCGACCGTTTAATGCGCAATGGTTTAATAGTTCTGTCTGTAGGTCTAACTTTCATTCAGAAATAAATAAGGAAGGAAGGAAGGAAGATCTACGGTCACTAATCTGTTAGAGTTTACTTGTCAGGTTTTCAAGGTATTTTCCAATGGCTCTTGCACTGACGTCATATACACCGATTTTAGCAAAGCGTTTGATTTGGTTAACCACAAATTACTTATCTTTAAACTTCAAGCCGCTGGCTTCCCTTCCCATTTAGTGAAATGGATAAGCTCTTATCTGCATAATAGATCATTCAGGGTTTTGTTTAACTTCACCACTTCATATGAATTCCACGTTTCGTCAGGAGTACCTCAAGGTAGCCACTTGGGACCCATTTTATTTAATCTATACATTAATGACTTGCCTTCGGCGATTAAATCTAGCCAGATCTTAATGTATGCTGATGATGTGAAACTGTTTTCTTCTTTTTCCTTAGAATCGCAATCACATCAGCTTCAAACTGACCTAAATAAAATGGTGGCATGGTGCTCTTCAAATTATATGACACTAAACCTAAATAAATGTAAGAAGCTTTCTTTCTTTAGAAGGAAGTCATTCATAACTCATTATTTTATAGATTCGCACAAGTTGGAGGACGTTGAGTCGTTCACAGACCTAGGCGTCCTCTTTGATCGTAAGCTACGTTTCAGTTTGCACGTTGAGTTCTCGATAAGCAAAGCTAGGTCCGCTCTTGGTTTCATCAAGAGGTGGTCCAAAGAGCTAAATGATCCTTGCATTACCAAAAGGCTGTATACGTGTTTGGTTAGGCCTATACTTGAGTATGCTTCTATTGTATGGTCTCCTTCATATAGGTGCTATGTAGACTCAATTGAATCTATTCAAAAGCAATTCCTGTTGTTTGCTCTTAGGAATTTGGGTTGGGATCCGTCTGCTTCTGTTCCCCCCTATGAAAATAGGTTGCTTCTTTTGTCCTTACCGTCTCTTGAAAAACGTAGATTTGTTCTTGGCGTTTGCTTCGCAATCAAATTAATAAACGGCGCTATTGACTCGCCGTCATTACTTGGAGAAATAAGTTTTAATGTTCCTAACCGCTTTTTTAGGCACTTTACCTTGGTTAAGGTTAGTCATTGTAAATATAATTATGAGCTGTTTAACCCGCTCAGAGTTGTTTGCAAGAACCTAAATAACGTCTATCACCTTTTTTCATTATCGGACACTTTAAAGTCCATTAAAGCAACATTGCTTAATACACGAGATTTGCCAATGTCGTACTTAAATTAGCTCTTAATCCTAAAAAGTCACTATGATTCGAAAATTAATTGTTGTGAACTATTATCAGTTGCCAAGCTTATGCATGTTTGCGATGGCTTAGGGGTTCATTTGCAACTAGGTTCTGTACCGGTTGTGGGTGTGGCTCTGTGCTAATTGTGTACATGCTTTTTTTCTTTTTTTTTTTTTTTTTTTTTTTTCCTTTTATTTGTTTTATTGTACTTATACTAAGTTTTTTTTTTAATAATAATTAATTTAAGATTTACTTTAAGAGTCATTGGAACTCGACTGCTGTTTGTTTTGGTTGAGTTCTGTATAAGTGGTATAAATAAATAAATAAATAAATAAATAAATAAATAAATAAATAAATAAATAATCTAATTTTTCACTCAGAACCATTTAACTTTACTTTTTTAGAGTAGTTTCACTCGCGATCAATTCATGTTCACTCAGAACCAATTATCAGTATTCACAAAAGAAATTCTGTCCATAAATATTGATGTTAAGCTTTTCTGGTAAAATTAAACTCACTTTTCAGAAAAAGAACAATACTGATTTATTAAGATTACAAAAAAAAAGAAAATTACGTATGTTATTGCATTGAAAGATCTAAAAGCTTTGCCAATTGTGGGCATCTAAAATATAAAAAAATTTAAAAAACTAAATATTGTCAAAGTAGCTTACTCGTTAACAGTTCCACTCAGACTTCCTACATTGCTTACTCCCGGGAATTAATGATCGCTAGTGTTATATATTTTTAAGTTATGTGAGCACAGACGATAATTTCGACCACCCGTTTAATAATAGTTTTTCAGTCTTGATACTTACTCATTGCATTGGTCTTAGGCTTGGTCTTAGCAAATATCTGAAAGAACGATTGCTTCCTTACCTACCTGCGTCATTACCTACGTATTTTGTATACACGTATATATATACAGATTTTTTTTATTTTTTTTTAATGAGGCCAATCTAATTCGGGGGTTGTCTCGTATTCGTATAATATGTTGACGGTCAGAAAAAAGTGAGGGAAGGGAAAGGGATAAATATGGAGGTGATGGCGGTAGCCACAGCTTAGAGGGTGTATGCTCAGTGGTTAAGTCTTATGCCTTTACCGACTGAGCGCTCACTAACCTACGATCGGAGTAAACTTTATCCCATTTGAAATTTGAACTCGCTACCACTGGCTTGGTTGTGTTGACTCTTAGCTGCTCACCTACTCATCCGAATATATATATATTATGCTAAACATCTCGCATTTGCTTAAGTTTACTTTTAAGCGACAACAGTATGGTGTTACTTGTAGGAAAGAATTACATCCCCCAAGGCAACCGCAAATAGTATGTTACCGATTTTTTACTTTTTATATGTTTGTATGGATGCTTTCTTCAAACATGTCTTTCTAGTCATTAGCCGTAGAAGTTATTTGATTTGTACAATACTTGAATTGAAATATTCTTATCAATTATTCGTTATGAAATATTATTTATAATATTCTCTTAGGTTTAGAACAACTGTAAACAAAGCGAAAGTTGCTACGATTTTTTAATTATTAAAACAGAAACTAACAATTTGTTTGTTCGAGTGTTTTTCTTTTCACATTTCCAAAGCGTATAAAAATAATAGCGCCATTGTAATAACTTTTTTAAATTGCATAGAACATTCAAAATATACTGATCGACTATTTTATATATATTGAGAGGTTGCTTATATAGTCGTCTTCGCTCACGTCCGCAACAGTTACTATAGATTAAAACAGTTGAAAAGACGAAAAACATTACAACTATGAAAACAAATTTTTTTTCAGCGAAGATCTCTCGAAAACTGGTCATGAATATATGTCTGGTTTAATTAAAATTGTTATGTAAACCGAAAACACCAAGCTAACGTGCATATCAATACTTTATATCGACAAATCGTTCTCATCGAAAGCCCTTTAACGTATTCTTCATTATAAACTGTGAATGAACTGAATGTAATGTATTTTTTAATTATTTTTGTTTTTTTTTTATACATTTTGTTTTTTTTTTCCTACTATTTATTCTCTTAATGAGTTAACGTGTATCTGTTCTTTTTCTTTTTTCGACGTTACAGGTGGACGGCCAGAAATACATTGGACAGGGACGTAGTAAAAAGATTGCTCGGATCGAGGCGGCCGCTACTGCATTACGCAGTTTTATACAATTTAAAGATGGTGCTGTATTGACTCCATTGAAACCGGCTTGTAATCTAGACTTCACAAGTGATGAGCATCTGGATAACGGTAAAGGTGTTAACAGTGTTGACGCATTAAATCATTCTCAATTGATTGAGATTATTGAGAATTTTGTGAAACATGCTAAACTTTCATCGTTAACCCCAAACGCTTCCCCATTTGCGAATATTGTCTCTCCAAGTAATTATTTTTTTATTTTTTTTTATTTCCTTCTTCCTAGTTTTGTGTCATGCACGTATTCCTAAACGTAATTTTTAATGTATTGACAAACACTATATCCAATTGGACCACGAAAAATTTTAAACAAAGTTTTCTATGCAAATCGAGCCCGAGACCTCTCAGTGAAAGCCAGGTACTTTGGCAAGTAGGCCGCATGGAAAAACAGATTACATTTTGCCCATTTCTAGGAATAAATACGTGGAAATTAGATCGCATATATTATTATTCGCTAATTACTTTCTCTGAACGAATTCTGATTATTAAAATTGTAATGCTTCGTATTTAAAGAAAAATTGATATTTGTGAGGTCATTTAAAAATCCTAATAACTGAAAATAATTCAAAATTTACTAATCACTAAAATTGTAAATTCCTCATCTGTTATCAAAGATACTTTTAAATTTCAAATTCAAATAGAAACTGAAGATATAAATTGATATTCTTTGGATAATCTTAAACTCAAACTGTAAAAATTGATTGCACATCGTTTGAAGGGGAAGTTATGCTCTAAGCTTGATTAAACCAAAAATTGTAGTACATTATCAGTTTTTGAAATTTACCTCAACAACTAACAAATATTGTTGCAAGCGTGAAAATCTGAAAATTTGGTTTTTGGCTAACTTGCTTCAAAATGAAAGAAGTTCACTTATGACATTGACGACATTTTCCATAAATGTTTAAATCCTTTTAAAATACATAAGACTATTTTAAAATAATATCAAGAAGATAATTTTAACAGTTGTGATCAGACCATATCGATATTTGAATTGATATCTAATATTAAACTGTGTTATACATAAGAATCCCGATGATGAAAGGACGAAAGTCAAATTCGATGCTTACGTTGGCCTAAAGTATATGGAAATTACAGACCCTCTCATTGGCAAAACAACAACATTGCCAAATAAAATATGTCCATTTTTCGATGATGAATATAAACATAACAGGATAATTTAAGATACTTTCAAAAAATTTGCGGACGAATGGATATCTAATTTTAACTTATATCGCAAAAAAACTCATTATATTAAGATTTTTATTTTGTTTACTTTTTTATAATTTTTTCCTTGACTTTATATATTTTCCTCAAAATTTTCCATTAACTATAATATATCCACACACATACCTCGATTCCCAACCATGACCGTAAAACATTAAAAATGTTGTGCGAATTTTCAACAATAATTAATTAAATAAAAAATTTTGCAAATTTTAAAATTTGTTTCATATTATTTTATTGTGCTTTAGATTCCAATAAGAGTGCCATTAGCGTCGACAGCCAGAAGAAGGTGCCAGACAAAGGTCCTGTTATGCTGTTGTATGAGTTATTCAATGATGTTCATTTCGATTGTTCGACTGTAGACGGTGCTCAAAATAATTGTCGTTTTAAAATGACCGTGACTGTAAACAACAGTAAATTTGACGGCACAGGTGAGTAATTTCAAATAAAAATGCATGTTCTTATTAGGTAAGAGAAAAACTTCCTGGCGTCATTAAAATTCAATCACATTCTCGGCACGTCTTTAATTAGGTTTATTGAAATATACGCCATATCGTTCCATTATCATTTTCCTGGTGGAATTATCGGTAAAACATCGAGCAAAGGGATTTTTACAGACATTTATTGAGATCAGATTTTTGTACCATTTTCTTCAGAGAGAGAGAAACAACTGGTAATTGGATGGCACAAGATCCCGTTCTTACGCAAAGCTTTGCCTTACCTGTCGCCTATCCGGACTTGGTCAGCGTTGGTGCAGGTTCACCTATCTTGGATTATGACCTATTGGGCACATTTTGTCGCACGTAACCCATCGCTCATTGCTTTTTATCAACCTTTTTAAAAATAGCTCGAGTTGTCTTCGCGCCAGTAGCCATACGCAGATGGAAATTCTGCCCATTACGGAATGAAATGTGGTTGTCTTTCTCAGCTTTTTGTAGAATCTCATGGATCTTATTATATATTGGTCGACAACAGCGGGGCACTTTCATCGAAACACTGAAATTTCTATAAATAAATTAGTGCTACTTTTGGTGAAACGTTTTTATCACGAAATTTTTATATCTATCACTGAAAGATGGGGGGTATATTCGTTTTGTCAAAACGTTTGCAACGCCCAGAAGGAAGCACCAGAAACCACACAAAGAACATATTCTTAATCACCATCAAATCCTAAATCGATTTAAGCATCTCCGTCTAACCCTCTGTCCGTGTATGTAATGTCTGTTGTAATCAATCTCCTGGCCGCAAAAATGAAGCTATCTACTTCATATTTGGCAGAAACAGTAGAAATTCTTGCACACAGGTTGGTATTGAAAATGGGTCACATTGGTCGAAAGATACGCTTACAGCATCACGTAAACTGAGAATACATCTGTTTTTCAAATGGCATGACAAATTAGTTATTTGCTCGTTACTCATAAATTATAGCAGATAAATGTACAAATGTGTACATTCCTACAGAAGAATGGAAAAAATTTACCACGCCACGCCTATTATAGTGTATCAAAATTTAACTATATTTTCAATACCTTTATAACGCGCAGAAACAAGCTTCAAACCTTACAAACTATATGAATTCTTGACCAGTTTCAAATTTGGAATACATTTAAACATGTTCGTCTGTTCTTCGGTCCATCTGTTTGTCTCCGCAATTTTATAGTATTTGTGATAAACATTCTTCTGTTAGTGAAAATGAAGATATCGCCTGCAAATTTGCAAAAGAATTCGGAATTGGCCTAAACTTTTCAAAGGTCATGCCTATACGCCAAAAGCTTTACTTTTGAAAATAGAAAAAAGCAGTTGCGCTCACTCTATATTATAGAGCATGAACATGTTATTCTTTTACTTCTTTTGTCTTTTTTAGGATAACGATGATAGGTATAAAAGATTTGGTCCCGACTAAATTTTATTTTCTTACTTTTTTTTTTTTGTTTAAATGTTTATTAATGAGAAATTCACATTTAATCTAAAACTGTAATGTGCAGTAGTCAACAATACCTTTTTTTCTTTTTCATATAGCGTTCCTTAAAAGAGCTCTCTACTACATTAAGTTCAAATTTGTGGGTGCTTTAAACCTTATAGTTAATCTGGTTTGTAGCGAATTTACAATTTTTAATAGTATCACTTGATGAAGAGAGTAAAGAGAAAGGATCGCCTAATGTCGAATTTTGGTAGTTTGGGTAAAAAGGGTAATTATTACAGTAAAAGTAAACAAATAACATAATAATAACATAATAACAACAAGTAATACGGTGTTACCATATTAAGATAATAGCCAGAGTTTTGTGAATTTCAATGCCAATTAGGCATCTTTATCTGACATGCTATAGTTAAAACGTTTACTATTGCTATTAAATTGACAAACAAATTAAACAGATTTATCATTTGTCCGTGTGATTGTAAATGCTTCAGGCAAGCGTTTTCGCCTTGATCGAAGTGTTATTATCAAATGTGGTTAATTTTTTTGGAATTTCGAGCTATTTTCAAAATGCAATTACTTCGGACTGAATTAAGAAATCTCGTAATTTCTTTTTGAAGTCATCCCCTCCATCTACAATATCATAAAGAAAGCGTCACACGACTTACAAAGCATATATATTCTCGATCACAGTAGCATCCTCAATCGATCTAGACATGTCTATTTCATCGTCTGTTAGTTTGTGTAGATATGTCTGGTAGACATTACGCCGCTTGCAAATATTCAGCTATCAGCTTTAAATTTTGTAAAATTTTCGGAATTTCGTACTGAAAGGGTAGGATTGAAAACAGATCGTTGGATGTGACGTTAAAGTATGAATTTAGTTTACAATTATCTTCTGCTGGTGGATATAAAAAACTATAGTTTTGCTTGCAATTTGCTGAAATCTTAGAAATATAGTTTTTTATTTACAGGTCCTTCAAAGAAGTTAGCCAAAAATGCAGCAGCTAAAGCAGCTTTAGCTTCGCTTTGCAATATCTCATATAGTCCCATGATGCATCCACAAAAAGCTTTGCCTTTGCCCTTAGATGATAAGACCACGTCAATGGAGCTACCACAAATTCATGCTGACATTATTGGCCGTTTAGTATTGGAAAAGTTTATGGAGGTCATTAAAGGTCAAGAATCATATTCGAGACGTAAAGTGTTAGCCGGCATTGTAATGACCGAAAACATGAATTTTAGTGAAGCAAAAGTATGTATAAAATCAAACCAATTAATTAGTAAACTTAGGTGCCTTTATTCTTTCTTTAGGTTATATCGGTATCCACCGGTACAAAATGTGTTAGTGGAGAACATATGAGCATCAACGGCACCGTTTTGAACGATTCTCATGCCGAAATTGTGTCACGTCGTTGTCTTATGAAATATTTATATGCGCAATTAGACCTTCAATGCAATCAGAGTGAGTACTACGTATCATAAAAGTACCTACTTTATTTATCAAAAAAATTTTCGTATGCATGCTACTTTTCATCTATAATATCATGATCTGTATATATATATATATATATATATATATATACTGAAATGTCTTCATTTTTCAGGATATTTTTTTTACAGGTTTTGAATTATGTTAATTTTATTTCACATGTTTGGATTTTATTTCGTCATTCCTTCACTTAATAACATTCATACATGGTTTTCATTCGTTAATTTTTACTAGTATATACAAATATATATGTTATGTTTTTCGATAATTTCTTGTTTTTCGTGTTCATTTCCGTTTAACAGTTTTGAATTTATTTTCATTTTTTATAAGAATTAACAAAAAAGGTAATATTCTACATGCGAAATTAAAACTACGCATTCTCAATAAACCAAATTGCGCACATTCAGAAAAATTAAAGCGAACATATCATATCAAATGACTGCACTTGCGGTACAGAGTATGCTCAATTTATGCTAACTTATATACATAGTGCTCAAAACAGAAACACAATCAGAACCGTTTTCTAAATCTTCTATCCGTTTGCTTTTCTGTCCATGTATTTTTATCTTTGACCTATAAATTGCATCTTTTAAAATATTGTGCCAAAATTCAGCACAGTACTGGATCGGATCGCTTTTACGATCATTCCCTACGTAACGGCTTGTGTTCAGGAGAAATAGTTATACGAAAATAAATTCCAGTTTTCCACAAAAAACGCTGAGTAGTACTATTTTGAGATACTAAGCTAATGCCGAAAATTTAGATCGGATGGACTGATCGGTTGAGTTCTTTTTTATATTACATTTTCTACAAAAGTTAACCCCTTGTTTGTCAAAAGTGTGTAATTTTTAACATTTCACATTGACAATTAATCGATAGCTTGTAGTAGTAACTTGACATGAAAATCAAGTATATCAAATTTGGATCAGGTAGTTATATTTTTTGGAACCCTCTCCTTACAATGGTATTTATGAAAAGTTAGTCTTTATATCCCAACAAAGTCTAATTTTCAGGCCTTTATGACAAATAACAATGAATTCTTTAACAATAACGTTTCGGGATTACTTTCGTACAAGGACTACTCCCATAAGGGCCTTTAGATGAAAGGAAGGTATAATCGTTAGTATTTAATTATGAAAATATCTAAATAATTGTATTAGGTGAAATGATGCAGTAGTCTAATAATCGGCCTTGTCTGATTGTATTGTTCTTATTTATGCGTAAGTAAACATATGAAAATATTTCTCTTATTTACATCAGCAACTTGCATAACGATACCTCTTGTCTGTACAAGTTTTTTGGGGGACTTCTCTTCAAATTATTCCCTTTTTAAGTAGAAAAGTTGAAATGTAAGTAACTTTTCTCAAACGCTTCACATTTATTAATTTATGAATATCAACTAATTGCATTATTCGAAGTGTAAGTTGTTCATCCCAGATTCCCATAGTACTATTTAGAGCAATAGATTTCAACAATCCGAAAAATTAGAAAAGTCAGTAATATAAGGTTACTTTTGTACCGAATTTTAGTTTGGTTCATTTAATGTGTAAGGAAATGACAATTGTCCCTTTATTGAAAGTTATATTTTTGAAAGAAATCTTGCACGCCTACTTTAGCCTGTTGAGTGGAAAATGAGAGAGACTCCATTCACCCAGCCGGTAAGCTTCAAAATGTGAAAGAGTTTGACATTTTCAGAAAAATATTTATGTTGATTACTGAAAGTAAGGTTTTCCAGATGCAAATTCTCAGATGTCCTAATTCTTCGTGCAAACAAACCAGCACCTCATAATTTTTCTTTACGCTAGCAATTTGGGCCTTTTTCTAAAGCATGCTGGCTTTTTCAATGTTCACTTTTTGATATGATTTGTTTACTAAAGCACTTTTTATTCATATTTTCCATAAAGAAATAATTTAATTATAGTTTTACAAAAAGAAGTGCCTCAATATGAGCTGATAATCAAGATGACCATTTATTTTATTTTGATAGTTAATAAAATTTTCGCTTTATAAAAAAAATTTACAGAAATGTCGACGACCTGTACCATATAAAAACTTAACAAGTGAGCATAATTATCCTTGCTCGTTTGGCAAAAGCAAAGGAAATTACGTTCGGGTTGGTCCGAAGTTTTTTAACCCCACTAATTATTGTGTAATATTTGATCGCATGAGAGAACAGACATTCATTTATTCTGTAAACCTCATACATTTTATTAAAGATATCGCACGTATTTGGCATCACATAAACTAAAGTAACCCCTGTTTATATACTTCACCCTGTTTATATACGTGATAATTGTCAGCGAATAGTTGATTCCATTTTCGCGTTCGACATGAATCTTAGAAAATATTTTATTCGCAATTTTGAGACTTTAAACTAAAAGCTCTAAAAAGCCCTTGAGATCACACTAAGAAGCTAAGTAGCCACTTATTATTTTTCAAATTGTTGAATCTAATTACAAAAATTCGAACATGAACATGATAATCACAATTTGAAAATAATTTCCAGTTTTTAATAAAGTGACAAGGCAAACAAGGGTGAATAAATTGTTTCCCCTATTCAATATGAAATATGAGATCAAGGGAAGAGTTCGGGGCTTTTGGACATATTTTTTTATCGAAATATGTATTGCTACAACCGATAAACTTTTACAAATTTTTCTGATAAATAAAAATAAATGCCTCTGCTGTTTTAAAATATTTCTGAGTGAAACACTGAACTAAATAAATGATTTGCACAGATCTCTTTTGAAGTCAGATTTTTAAAAGCTCTGCAAAGAGCAACACAGACGGTAATTAGACGGGGCAAGATCCGAATTTAACGGTGGATGCATGAAAATTTTTCAACTAAAGTCCCCAAAGAAGACATATTTCCTACGGATTAGCTTTGAATGCTTTCTCTCACTTGTGTCCTTTAAACGCATTTATTGTAGATGGCAGAGAATTAAATCAATGGAATGGAATGCACGATCCCTCCCTAATGTCAGCTAAATTCAAAGCCTTGTCTTATGCATTGTCAATTCTGAGTGAGCCATCGTTTGTTCATCTCCATCCACCTTCGACCACGATGGTCTTTGCATCATTGAACAAATCTAACCTTTAATCCAATCTCCGCAGTATTTAGAAAAAAATTTTGAAATCTAGACCATGTTGAGCTGAACATTGTTTGTAATTTCTTCAATTACCTTCAGTTAATTAATGAGTGAAGACAAATAAAACTCAAAAATCAAGCCGCACGAATTTGACAACCGCTTCATTTGATTTCGAAGTAAATTATCAACGCCATTATACGGTCTCATAGATATTGTCGCCAGATATTAATATCATACTGCACTGTATAATCTCTCCCCTTGAAATTGCTTACTATATCAAATTCATATATTCTCAACCATAAATGGCTTAAAATTTCGCAATGTGAAAGTGCGTTCGTTCATTTTGGGACACCTTTTATTTAGAGTTGATTGCCTTTTTAATTTTGTTTTGAACATTTACAGAAAAAATGCCGATTAACCACTAACATTATTCTTTTAAAAACCTACTTGTTTTACACTTATATCACTTAATCAAACAGATAACAGTTGAAACAACAAAAACAACAAAAACAACAATAACAATAATGATGATGTTAAATTTTCAATTTATTTTTATAGCAACAGCAAATCAGTCGATTTTCGTGAGGAACCAAGAAAATGCGCAATACCCGTACAAACTGAAAACCGGTGTACATTTTCATCTGTATATTAATACAGCGCCTTGTGGGGATGCTCGCATTTTTAGTCCCCACGAAAATGACTCTGGTATTGATAAGCATCCAAATAGGTTCGTAAACTTTAACAAATTTATTCCAATAATAATTATACAAATTATTATTATTACTAATATTCTTTTGTAGACCGAGTAGAGTTTTCTTTTAGAAAACATATTTATTTATATTTTTGTTTAAATATACTCATTTCATTTTTTTTTAGAAATTTGCGATAATAAAAAGAAAAGTATTTAAAAATGAATAAAGAAAACAATTTGAAAGTGAAATGAAAGTGAGACATCTTCTTAGCTACGGCATGGACACCGAAATCCAGAAGGTGGTGTTCTTAAAATTTTTTAATACTTTTCTTTCCGTAAATTTGACTTAGAGAATCCCAGCCTTTTCAAGAATCTATTATATGTAAAGAACTGGCTTTAATTTTCAAATATTTTGCCAACTTTTTTTAAAATTTAAAACTTTTTTGCAAAATATTTTTTAAAAAAAATTTCTTTCTTCTTTTGTGTTTTTCTCTCTTTTTTCTAATTTTGTTTATTTAAAAAAAAAAAATATATATATATATATGTATACATATATATGTATACATACATATATATATACACATACATTTTTCTAATTTATTTTCAAAAATGCTTTCTATTCACATCGAATCACGCGTAACCATACACTGCAAACAATAACCAAACTGGTGTGTGCGTGTCGATCGTATGATCTCTACTTGTGTGTCTACGTTTGAATCTTAAACATTACCAAAAAATGTTAAATACAATAAAACGCAATAAAAAAAACTTAATAATTTGATACTGTAACGTGTTGCTGTAAAAATTTGTTTTTTATTCTTAATTTAAATCAAATTTTATTTTTAATATTATTTTGTTGCTACTCATTCAATTGTTAATCAAACATGTAGAAAAGCACGGGGTCAATTGCGTACAAAGATTGAATCCGGCGAAGGTACTATACCAGTAAAGAGTAGTGATGGTATACAGACATGGGATGGTGTGCTAGAGGTAAGTCAAACACTTCAACCTCAATTACCGTAACTATTATGAAGACTAATTAAACTAAAAAGTAATGTCTGATTTGTGCAAGAAATTATTCAAAATTGTTACTAGTGCTACACATTAGCGCTAAGAAATAAGCTTCTACGATAAAAGGGAAACAATTATAAAAGTCACGAAATCTTATTCATTTAAATAAACGAATATTCTCTTTCTTGAGAAATTGATTGCCGTCTTCAATACATGAATGAAAAAATTTTTACAGATCTGAATTACAGGTGGAGTTACGAGGAAATAATTTACGAGAAATAAGTCATCTAAGACAACACATTTTCGCTGTTATCGACTACTTACTCAGATATAATGATAAAACATAAATTCACCTTTGGGCAAAAATGTGATACCGTGTGATTTAAACTAATACTTTATATTAAAGTTACAAAAAATCTTAATGTAAACGCGTGACTATTTGACCATAGTAGAAGAAGTCTTGCGTCTTCTTTGTCGCGTATTTTGGATGAAGATGGTCAAATTTAATATGTCGTTAATCCTTCAGTGATCAGTACAAGAAAGCCAGGAGATCTCTGCATAGTGACATCTAAATTTGTTTATATGTAAAATGTATTTCTAAGCGGAAATGGTATATTCTATATTATGTAAGGAGAAATAACTAACAAGAAGAAAAAATTAGTAGACATACCTATCACTGAGTACAAATAGTTAATAGATCAATACAGTAGAACTCAAAAGCAGTATATAAATATTCAGTAAAGGTACAATATAATTTTTCTCAAAGATATCATTTATTTTCAGTTAAGATTTTATTTAGATATAAAAAAAAAAGGAAACAAGAGCAAACAAAAAACTATCTACATTTAAATAATTTTTAAACTACGTATTGCAAGGAAAACAATGTATCGTACATAATGTAAGGACAGCGTAGGCGATAATAGGTAAAGGTTGTTAGAATATCTATGAAAGGCGTACTTATTTTACAAACAGCAAATTATGTTTTTGAACGGATGGTTTCAATTGTATATTATTGAGTTAAAGCAAAATTTCGTAGTGCTTTTCGTAGTGTCAAACACAGTTTTCTTAAAGTTCGAATTAAATTTATTAAACTAAATATACCCCATTTTGATTCATCAGTTTTTACCTATTTTCTGTCAAAATTACTATGCCGACTTTGTAGAATTTCTCGGATTTGTGGGCGAAAAAATGAATTGAAATAAATTTCACACGCCTCTGTTGAAATTAGTTTTACACCATAATCAGAGCTCAGCCGTGAACTAAACAAATGGTAGTTGGATGACTGCAATATCCAGACTATGCAGTGGATGTATCTAAACCGCAGAGCCAGGCTCTGTCGACTTCTGTTAAGTCATTAAATATATCTGTGGTCTTCGGCATTTTCATCACAAGCAACATGAATTTTTTATCAAACCTGCAAAGCCTATCGCCTTAATCGAACTAGTATTGTAAACCACAGCAATTTTTTTTAGAATATTGATTAGCTTGCAAAACGCAAATATTTTCGATTAAATTAATAAATCCCACTCTTCTTTGTTTATTACCTGTGAGCTGCTACCTTGTAATGTGCGCTGTACTATGGCTTGATAAGATTTGTGTTACAAAGATTATGCAATTCTAAACCCATATTTTGGGAAAGACGCCATGAAACTTGCTATTGGTGTATTGTGTAAAGAAAAAGAATGATAATAATGCAAGAAATCAAATATACTATAGAAGAGAGATAGCGACTACGCCGATCATATTGTTACGGAAATCCCAAACCGAGCGAATTCCAAGTAATCGATTTTCCTAGAAAATAAAATTTTCTAGAGAGGAAAAAACCAAGTGCAAAGTCGCGGCGTATCATGCAACTGCCGGCCGATGAAAAAGGTTCCCGGAAAAGCGGATTAACGGATTAAAAAAGAAACCATGAACTTATGTAATAGTAAAATGTTTGTAAAAATGTATATAAACAGAATATTTGCGGAAGGCACAGTCAGTCGAAAAAGAAAATTTGGATCAAGGAGTCGAGAGCATTGCCGAAATAGATTGTAAATAATCCTACCCTTAAGGAGATTGATTATAAATAGAAGCACCTTGAAATGAAAACGCGCAAATGTATTCCTCTTAAAAAGAAAAACCATTATCTTGTGATACGAACCGTATCAAGATAGGCAAATTTCGTAATAATATGATCAGTAGTTAATTAGACTGGGGATAGATATAAATATTTTGAAAAACGTTTAATAAATGTACGACATAAATTATATCGCATAACAGATACACTCGCACATACTATGAAGATCGAATAAAAGTGATGTGCAGTAGATCATCCTATAGCACGGGTTCATATAAAATGGATTTAAATAACACGGAGAAAAAACTATGGCCGCGTTCGTATAACATCCTAAACTAGGCTCGAAAAGCACGATAAAATAGTGATATAGAAGTTTCAATTTTCTTTCATTTTGACTCTCACAATTAATACAGCGATTAAGTTCATCAAAGAAAAATGAAATAGTAGAAAATATGTATTGATGACCTTTTCTACATTTCTTACGAAAAAATACATTCATTATGCAATGTCCATGAAAACTGTGTTTGTATAATCAAAGTAATTCGTACAACATGGATTTACACAACACAAAACAAACCTATCGTATTATAGGGCGGTCCACTGTACTGCACACAACTACGCTGTAAATCCATTAACGATTATTTGTTTTGTTGAAGAGTCAATTTCAATTTTTGTCGCAAAAATCCTAATAATAAGATGAAGGCAGTTTAGAAGACCAGTGCGCTAATAATTTATTTATATTTGGCTTGTTAACTTTAATATGAAACGAACGTTTACTTGATAAATTTGCCAGTTATAAGTCTGCTTAGTGATAAGGCTTTAATTACGAACCCGTAATTGCGCGGATATTTTTTATTTGTTTTTGCTTTTCATTTATCGCGTGATGGAGAAGTGAATGAAAATAGTTGACGGCTTTTATGTAATTCTATAAACGTTAAACGTCCTGGCTTAAGTGAGGCCTCGAATAATACTCCTGAAGTAGTGACGTTCCCTGATGGAATATATGTTCAAGAAGTTAAACCAATAAAATTCATAAATCAGACATTTTTAAAAGTTTTTGTATTATTATCAAATATTTAACCGAAAATTATAAGTAATTTTTCCATTAACATGATATTTTTTTACTGTACAATTTTTTAAGGGTCAACGTTTACTTACCATGTCTTGTTCGGATAAGATTGCGCGCTGGAATATTGTTGGTATACAAGGGTCTCTATTGGCTTCAATTGTTGAGCCAATTTACTTGCATTCCATTGTGCTGGGCAGTCTTCTACATCCGGAGCACATGTATCGTGCTGTTTGTGGACGTATTGAAAAATCGATACAAGGTCTTCCTCCGCCCTATCATTTAAATAAGCCCCGGTTGGCACAAGTAACGTCATCAGAGCCCCGTAACCAAGCGAAAGCTCCGAATTTCGGTATTAATTGGACATTGGGCGACAAAGAAGTCGAAGTGGTTAACTCATTAACCGGAAAAACAGTTAATAATCAAATCTCACGTATAACCAAGCAAATGTTTTACCGTAAATATGGAAATTTAATGAAAAATCTGCCAGGCATTAACGAACGGAAACTAACAACCGATTACGGACAAACCAAAGCCAAAATTAAGGACTATCAGGTGGTTATAGCAAAAAAGGATAAAAATAAAAATTATATAGTAATCAAGCCATACAATAACTTATGTCACATTTCTACTTTTCGTTTTTTTTTTGTTTCTTTGGTCTGTCTTTAAATTCCACAGATTGCTAAACGCGAACTATTTGCGGCGTTCAGACGTGAAGATCTTGGCAATTGGTTAAAGAAACCGCAAGAACAAGACGAATTTGCGCTTCCAGAATGACTGCATCACTTTGATATGACACCAAATGATTTCGTTTACAAAATATTAGTTTTCCAGCAAGTTCACCATCTTAATAAAAAAAACAATAAGAAGAAGATAAACAGCGAGAATACTGAAGAGCAACAACTTCAATTATATATAACACTATTATTATTGCTACAATTATTATTATTATTATATACAATACAATTTGTATTCTTATCAACATTAATAACGAAATTTATAATTAGAGTTCAGACAAGAACAACGGAAACAATAAGAACAAAAACAACCATTTTTATAAAACCGCAAACAACACTACAATTATTCTTACAACTGCAACCACAATTATTATTATCATTATTATACAGATTAGTAATTTTAACACCATTACTATTATCACTTATACTACTATCGGCTTTAGTAGTTCTTAACCGTTCCAAGAACGCAGTTAATTCAACCAGAAAAAACACAGCTCAACGAAATCTTTTGCAAATTGTTGCTAATGATAAAAACAACAACAACAATAATAAAAATAATAATAACATCAGCAATACGAAGCATACGTATAGCCGACGGTTTTATCAATGTAGGCCATGGTATTTTGTTGTTGCTCTCAGCGGATGCACTAAAAAAGAAGTTTTAAATAAATTAAAAAATTTCTTTAAATTGAATTTTAAAGGTTATCAACCTCTATATAATTTATTAATATGTAACATCACATCTAGAATATTTCTAGAATAGAATGTAGCTAAGATGCTGGAACTAAGTAAAGCAAGTATTATGGCGTTTTAGTCTAAAGGAAGAAAAATCTAACAACAATTTAAATAAAGAATTAATAATAAATTCAATTTCAGACATAATCACAGGAGCCTAAAACATACCAAAAATTTAACATACAGCTACATACACCTGATACAGTGCAGCACTTCATACACAATCATCGAATTTTTCTTTTTCCTGCACATACATTTTTTCACTCCCGTCACCAGAACATTTAAAGATTAAGCAAAATAACAAAAACCAAAACTTTTACTCTCATACTATTGTTAGATAATTAATTAATCCATAATTAATAAATAGCTTTTAATGATTAGGTGTAGAATGAGCGAATTTAATATTTCGTTTGCTTCTAATTTATGTAGTAATTTTCCCTTACAGCCGGCCGAACAAACTCTTAATCAATCTTAAAGGTATTCCATTATTACATAAAAACAAAGCAAACAAAAATTAAATAAGAAAAAAAACGTTTTCGCACTGAAAATTCATTTGCAGTCACTAGATTACTTTGAATTTTTTGTATTTTTTCAAACCCTCCCATTGTGCTCCCTCGCTATGTATGGTTTTTATATATATTTACCACCGATGTTTTCTTTTTATCGTTAATATTTTTTAATAATTTTCATTAAGTTTTAATATTTATTATTTGTTTGTATTTATACACATATACTACAATTTTATATATACATGTATATATAGATTTATATATAGATGTATATATATATATTTGTATATATATACATATATTTTATATATGCTAAAAATAAATTTGAAATCCTTAAATACGTTTAAAACCCTTGTGTTTTCTTTATATCTATAATCTTTTTATGTATATTATTTGTCTGAAAAACAAATTAATTAATATTTCTTTTCATTGAAACCTAATTCGCTTCATTTAATTTTAAAGTCCTTGGTAGAATTGACTATTCAAAAATGTAAAGGCCACTAAGCTTGAATTTAGTTTAAATTATCCGTCGCTGTCCTACATCATTAATTATATTAATTGAGTCTTACACTTAAAAAATATGTACTTTCCTTAAATTATATTTCTTTATTATGTAAGGCAACCACTTTAAAAAATTGTATTATATATCGTATCTCCTCTTTTATCCAATTATATCTATAACTAATAAATAGAGATATAGCTTCATCATGCCTTTTGTAGAAATAAGCATAAGAACTCTCATAAATAAAATTTGCTCCAATACTTATTAGACTTGTTTAAAGTTTCTAACCGACCCAGATGCTTACGAATCAATATATCCATCCTGATCATTAGCGTTGGTTACGGGCTTATCAATTTTGTTATTCCGTTTCTGGGAACTAAGAAAAATTCGTCGTACATAGTTTTTATCGGGATCAGCAAACCTTCCGTGCATCCGAATATATTTCAGTTGACTCTAAACAATACAAAGATTACAGAAAGTAAATTTGCAGATAAAAGTACCACGATCTTAAAAATTTTTCTAAGCTATTCTAATCGATTTACTTCTATCTAAGGGTTGCAAGTTTTACAACAATTATTTGAGTAGCCATAAAATAAGCTTCATTTAAGATCAGATGAGTGCTAGAACGGAGGTTATTAGTACAACATACTGATAAAACATTGTGATGTACGCTTGAATACATAATTGACGGCACCTAACCTTAAGAGATTTCACATTATATTTTTTAAAAACAACAACAGTCGGTGTTCTTGAATTTGATAAACCAAGAACTCAAAAAAGTGGACTAAATGTATCATATCCCTATTGACTATTTAATTCTACGAGCTTTATGCGTTGCATTACTCTTAGAAAAAAGGTAAATTAACGAAACAAGCGAAACATCAGCAAGAGTCAGTCTGCCCAAAAAGTGAAATATAAATTATTAAAAGAACTACTTTGAAGGCAGCATTCGTTCTGTATTGCCCGGCAGGTATATCGGGTTCATAAAATCCCTTTTGGTATCCTATATACATATCTGTATATGACGTAAATAGTGGAATCCGTTTAGTCCCATCTGCGTATCTATGTTGCAGAATCGTCGTTACGATTTCACGATTCTCTAATTCTAAAGAAAAAGTTATTATACCAATTACCGAAGGATGCGGGGTCTATTCATTTTGTCAAAACATTTACAACTCCCAGAAGGAAACATCAGGGACCCCAAAAAGTATATACATTCTTGATCAGCACCTAACTGTAAATCGATTTAAGTATGTCCATCTGCTCACTTGTATAATGTCTGTTGTGAACATTCTCCTGCCTGCAAAAATGAACTTATTGGCTTCAAATTTGGCAGAAATATTGTAAATTCTTGGACGCAGGTTGGTATTGAAAATCGTGCAAATCATTCGAAGGATACGCTCACAGCACGACGTAAATTGAGAACACTTCTGTTTTTCAAAAGGAATTAAAAATTGGGTTTTTGCTTATTACTCATAATTTATAGCAGATAAATGTATAAATATTTGAAAGCATATTCTGTAACCGATGCTCCAGCACCTATACAAAAAATGAAAAACTTGACCTCGCCTACCCAATGTTTTCAATACCTTCATAGGGCGTAGAAACAAGCTTCACAACCCCCACAAAGTACATAAATTCTTGACCAGTTTCAAATTTGCCTAATTAACCTAAATAAGTCCGTCTGTTCGTCTGCCCATCTGTCCTTTTTCGCAACTGTGTAATATCTGTGGTAAACATTCCGAATTGGAACTTTTCAAAGGGCATGCCTACAAGGTCCACACGCTTATGCGCAACTTTTATTTTGTAAGTAGAAAAAATAATTAGCACCCACTTCATGTTATAGGGCATGAAAATTTAGTTCTTTTACTTGTTTTGTCTCAAAAGGTTGTAACTGATGAAGATATTGACCGTTGTTGCCTACTTTGAC
This sequence comes from Glossina austeni, assembly GCA_000688735.1. NCBI lineage: Eukaryota > Metazoa > Arthropoda > Insecta > Diptera > Glossinidae > Glossina > Glossina austeni. The sequence continues at coordinate 134,480 of KK502608.1, forward strand.
TGTCTGATTAGCGAAATTGACTTGGCTATGTTCGTTAGCCCTGCCGGGACTGGCATATTAGAATTAAGACTTCTCGTCACAAGTCCACGTGTATATCGTGAAGATGTCTGTTTGCCCATTCAATCTTAGTTAGGATAACTTTAAATGATACCAATTAGTCAGAAGGTGTGCGTTTGTAATTAAAAGTTTATCTATTTAACAATGTAGCTTATTAAAATTTAATTATTTAAGGAAAGGTAATGCAATAATAATATTCGAAAGGTTGTTAAACATATATTTAAGTATGAAGAAAGCATTTTTTGCAAAAGTCTTAGAAAACCACTATCAAAGCTATTCTCTTAAGCGAGAGAAGCTCGTTTGTTAATACGTTTGATTAAATTAACTTATCAAACATATTGCACAATTTTCTCTCGAAAATCTAATCTTAAAGACATTGTAAAGAAACTGCACGAAAACAATGAAAATTGTTTCGAAGAAGACGCTTTTACAATTTGGAAATCTATTATAGGCTTGTATCGTGTTTGTTAAAGATAAAATCGCACGTTTTATTTTTTATGAATGGTGCGAAACGACAAAGAAAATGGCGGGAAAACTTATAATTCTGTAGCCAAATTCATAATTAAGATCAAAAGCTTTACTTCTTGGCAGAAGGATTGGCATCGTTCGGACCGCTGCCTTTCTTATACCCCTGAACTTCGAAGAAGTGCTTCGTTAACTATTTTTGTTTGGAAATGCTTTTAAAGGAACATTACTGCTTTCTAAAGATATCCTTCAGTACGACGTTCCAAATCACTGGGTAAGGTATTAGACTGCGGCTTCCCAACGTTGATCCTTCCGGGGCGCTTAAACAAAAGCGCGACATTCCAAGGAGAAAATAAGTCTTCATAAATGATTCAAAGCAACCATAAAACGTAAAGAATAAGAAGACAAATAAATATATTTTTCAAATACTTTACAGGGGTTTCCCCCTTAAATACGTAGGGTAGTACTTTCATTTTTGATCCAGAGAAATAATGTGAAGACAAGGAAGGCAAGCAAGTGATGTTGATATCAAAACATTTGATGTACATTTAACATATAAAGGACGTCCCAAAGTTTATTCAAAATCTGAGTTTGCCGCCATTTGTGCGGTAACATATTGGCACCTAGGAAAAGAAAAAAATTTTTTTTGGCTGAGAGCTTAGAGTTGGTAAAAATGAAGCATTACACGAGAAAAAAAACCGTTTTTATTGTTGAGCGATATTTCAACAATATGTGGAGGTTGCCGATACTTTTTCAAAAATGGGCCTGATCAGGCAATGACTATTACTGATGTTCGATATCGCGCTATGATAACACAGTTCTTTCTCCCTAAATTGGATAACGCTAATGTGGTTTCAACAACACGCCATATATTCCGTGAAACAATTCAATTACTGCATGAGACGTTTTCCTGTTGCGTACTATCTTGTTTCGATCAGCAGAGTTTCGATAAAAGAGTGTATATGTTCCAGCAAAGTCGTGGAGGCCATTTGCCCGATGTGCTATTCCACACAAAACTATACCGTATAAACATAATGATTCAACAAAATTACAATTGAAAAAAAGAGCTCTATTTTCTTTTTAATTCCTGTATAAATTTTGGGACACACTATGCATGTATATTAAGTGGTACAGCACTCATTAATATGTTGCCTTTTACGGCATTTTCGATGCCAAGTTTTCGTTTTCTATATCAATATTTGTAACTTCGAAAATGTTTACAATAGAAAGCCAAATGCAAAAGGGAATATAATTTCACTTAAAATTTTTAAAAAAAATGCACTGGCGGTACCTAATCCGTTGTTTCAGTTCCTGATTGCCGCTCAAAGAATCCCTGGGGCTATGCACGCATTACAAAGGTCTTGTTAACTTTTATTAAAATTGTGAAAAGATTGTTACATAGATAAATGGCGAATGGTTCAACTTTCTCATTAATGTCATGAATATTTCCATTTGAGAGTTTTTGCTTTGTAAATTGAAATTCTTTTTGTGTTTTTCCTTACTATTTCATAACTCACACCTTAAGACAGCTAATTGCATCCATTCACAAGAGTTAATGTTTTCGAAAACAAGTAGAATGATTGTTTGATTAAATATTATAATAAATTAATTCACGATACGGCATTTTTACTTTTTTGTGCATTGACAAAAAAGAAAACAAATTTCAATTATACTTTGAATTGTTTTTTACACGCTCTTATGATATTTCTCATACGTTTAGCCCTAGATTTTCTCTAATAAATAATTGAGTTTTTTGGAAAAAGCTATGGTTAACTAACTGACTTTAACCATAAATGAGAGACGTTAAATAAAGAATACAAGTAACGTGGTGTGAGCGGAAATAACTGAGTTGTGTTTCCACTCTACGATATTCTCCTATATGAGTCGCATTAGTCAAATAAAAAGTTTATTAATCGTTTGTATTTTCTTTCGAAATAGCAAACGGACCTTCTTAAAAAACTAAATCTAGAAACTTTAAAATAAAATCTAAATAAATTACAAATAAACAAATAATTTCTTTACAGAAGTAATATGTTTAAAATATCTAATGCCACTATAAACAATGAAACGACATTGAACTTATTAAACACATAACACGAAGGTTCATAAAAGTACATCTACTTACATCCACAATCATTACTAGCATCATTCATTGACTAACTAAATAACCAACCACACTTCTTACAATAGGTCAATATTGAAATTAATGAATATGAGAGAAAATATGATGATTATGAAAAGCAAGAAAACAAGTAAAAAATTAATATTTTGATCTTATATAAAATACTGTGATACTAAATTTTACTAGTACTTCCAGCATAGCTGCATTTTATCCATTCTAAAATATTCTAAACGTAAAAAGTAAAAAAACAAAAAAATTGAAATAAAATGATTGAGAAAAACATAATTCATTTAAAAAAAATTACATGAACAAAAAAAGAAAATAAATTAAAATTATTAAATAAATTCTAATAATTAGTCAAAAAAGATTTTAGAATTAGTGATTTGCATAAAATATATTTAATGCAAAAAAATATAATAATATTAAAAAGAAAACAAGTTATAAATCTATATACGTTTTAGAGCGTTTTCTGCATACCCATCACCTTAGGTAAAAAATAGAAAAAAAATCTTTTTAGGAAATCATAGAATAATTTTTTTAATTGGAAGAAAGTTCTACAGTTTTGTTCATGCAATGCAAAATCTACTTGTCACTTAGTAGTTAAAGTTTGACTGAAAATCTCTTACGGAGTTTGTAATATGGGCTTATCTAGCAAGAAAAATGCAGACTTTTAATCTTTGAAGAACTCGCTTTTGTACTAAGTTATGGAAGCTTTCACTTTCGTAGAGTATGGTAAACGTACTTCATCTGAGCCACCTACAGTATTTTCAATTTAGCTACAGACTACATTACAAATTAATAAAGCAAATTGTATTCGTAAAAAATGACTTAAAATTACGTGCTCAGAGCTTAATTAAACTTGGTATCTATATTAGCGCTAGATTGCCGAATATTGATTTATATACCTACTTTGCCTGAAATAAGTCAAATTAGCCCAAACATCAAAATTGAAGATCTTAATTTTATTTTAAAGAAACTTTATTCAAAACAATTTTTGCTTATATATTATTTGATCTGCCTGAGGACCCAAATAGACAAAAAATATCAACTAACAATTCACCGGTCGTGGTTGCCAATTTGAGCGCAGTAGAGACTTCTATAAAGCCGATGGCCTTAGATTCAATGTTTAAGTCTTAAAATTTATTTCTCTGGCTAAGTTAAAAACAATACTTGCATTTTACTTGCATTTATTAGATACAGCCGTTACGCTTAGCTCTTCAACCAATTGTAAAATTAATTTCTTTCTTAAAATTTTTACTAGAGTGACCCGTATTACACAAAACCCCAAGCATTGATGGAGATCGATGCTACGTCTAAAACACTATAGAATACGTGAAGACGCCATACGTGAAGCGAGCCTGCTTTTGTATTATATTTTCGCGCCATTTGATCAAGTATCCATACAACATACCAGATCCTTACAAAATGTTACAATTTTTAGGACATATTTTTTATTTGTTTTAATTTTTGCACTTTGATGCACTTGCAATTTTAAGTAACTCACTTCTATTTGCCCGGATTTTTGCAACCAAAAGAGTTTTTTTTGCTAATAACCTAATTGGAAGTGGAAGGCTTGTAAAAGTATTGCCTGTAGTGGTATTTCGTTTACAAGCTAAATATGTCTCAATGATTTTTAACACTGAAAATTCAGTCAAGGAAATATTCGGTGCATTGGCTTCATTCTTGCTAAAATAGGGAAAACTATTTAGAAAATACTTCCTTCTAACCTCCGCCTTTATTTGAGAACAATTGCTTATCGACTGTTATGTCTGCGCCAGCTCTATAATAAGTCTGTCTGTTACTATAAATTTTCGCCATACTTTTGAAACCACAGCAAATTTGTCGGTTTTCAATAGTTGGCTTCGTTCATTTTTCTTAACGAAACGTCAAAATCGAAGTATTTCTCAACTTAAATCTACACATTGTTCGGAAGAAAAAGAATTGTCATCACTTCTTAAACCATAAATACGGGCACTTTAAATTTCTTGCCTCATAAGCTCTTCTAGCATAAAAAATTGACGCAACGGCACCTAATTCTGATTTTGTTGCTGTCTAGCATTTTTTCAAAACTACGAGCTTCGAGTTCGTTGCATAATTTCATATATTCCATCATACCTTTTAAAGCAAACAGTCTTCACAGTGGCAAGTTAAATATTTCTTTCGGCATAGGAGGTTGGCCCTGACACATCTTTGAATTTGGTGTGACCGGAAAATGTACCAGTATTTCTAGCATCTTTCAACGTTTCCCACAACGTTCCGTCAGTATCTTTCTGTGTTGACATTTCTTCATTATTGGATCCATCTGCAGCGTGTACATGCCTTTTCGTTTCAAAATTGAGAATATATCACGAATCTGTATTTGGTTTTACCATTCGAAATAAGTATAAAACATATGGATATTGGGAACTAAGGGACGGGGAAGAAGAAGGAATTACCATTTGTATACATTTCATAATGTTATAAAAATCAATACATGTTCCTAAAAAAACATTTTTAATTTTTCTAAATATATAGCAATAAAATCGCAGACGAGTCAAGTTGACTCGCTTCGGCAACCTAGCGTTAAACAATTAAGTGTAAGTTTATAATAGAAAGAGGACTAAGGAAACACAAAATCGCTTCAAAATTTATAATTGCACAGTTTCGAGATTTGTCGTTAATCGAACATATTTAGCCATATTCAGGCATTGCGACCAATGATTAGTCCTAAGAGTTTGTGAATATTTTTTCTTGTTATATTTTTTATGACTTTGTAACAAATTTGGTATTTCAAACTAATAGTCACTGATAGTTCGGACAATAGTGACTGTCGCGTAATAAAGCAATCGAGTTAAATTGATCTGGGTTGAATTTGATAGCGCATACGGAAATGTCGGATCGACTTAGAACTTCCGATCGATTCAAATCGATCCTTATAAAGAAAGGTGTTGTTGTTTTATTTAATTTATTAATTGATATTGTTAGAGTGTCAACGAACAGAAAATTTGTGTAATTTTAGTAGGTTGCAATAGCGCTTTAATATCATAACTGATTGATGGATGACCATTTACCTTCCGTAGTTGTAATTGTGAAATGTTTTCGAACTGGGGTCAAATTAAGCCTGACACATAATATATGTATATAGTTTTGATATCTGTAAAATTTCCAGCCGTTCTAAATGCATCTGTTTATAAAAGTTTCCATAACCAGGAGCAAGATTGTTTAAATTGACTTAAGATATACCTATCTGTGACTTTTTATGTTACTATACAGCAATTACGTGATAGTGAATATTACGAAATATTCCAAAATAATGAAATAATGTTTGCATTGAATCGGGAATAGGTTTGGTATTTGCCAATTAATCGCTTGTTTTCTAAGAAAGTTATCTGTTCTATTTGATATCGAAAGTCTATTTAAGTAGATCCAAGCTTTTGCATGACACTATCGCTACTTGGGGAAAGTTGGTAATAATATAATAGATGAACGAACAGATAAACGGTCAACAAAAAAGGAACTAGAACTAGTCTCTGGATGTTCTCTACTGTCATCATACAGGAAGTCATCACACTCCCGGGTGGTGGGTATAAACGTAGTTATATGAAAACGATTAAGTAGAAAGGAAGAAGGATGATGCAAACAAGCAATAAATGAATATCAATATATCATTTGGAATTCTTTGTAAGCAATGATTCTTAGGAGTTAGGAATGTTTGGTTTGAAAAAAGATTAATAAGGAAAAATTGTAGCAAATTGCTTTTTTTTATAGCTACAACTAAAACAAACGTAATGATTGTTCTCTCCCGCTCTCTCACTCTCTCTCCCTCTCTCTCTCTCTCTCTCTCTCTCTCTCTCTCTCTCTCTCTCTCTCTCT
>KK502608.1:141639-176038 GCA_000688735.1 Glossina austeni
GAACCGTAATATCGAAAATTTGTTTTGTTTTAGAAAGAAATCGTAAGTAAGTAAACAAGGATCTAAAATGTATTTACAATATGTTTCAAATAATTCAGCTAAATTTAATGACGGTTTCTCTTGTTGTGCTTCCAATTATGACTCTCTCTCTCTCTCTCTCTCTCTCTCTCTCTCTCTCTCTCTCTCTCTCTCTCTCTCTTTCTCTTTCTCTTTCTCTTTCTCTCTCTCTCTACGGTCCTTTTATTGCATGTACCACAGGACGAGGAGAGTACCTTAGTACATACATACTAATTGATGTAAGCTGCCGATTTAAGTTTATCCTTCCAAATTATTAAGTACTACCACAGCCAACGAAACACATATAAGTTCCAACATTTTGAGCAAAATTGACAAGTACGCATAACCCTACACTGTGCGATGGTGTAGTTGGTAAAGACGTCGTGGATTTTTTGTGTGAAGCGTTGGGTGCGAATTTATTTTTGTTTAAATAACAATTGAAAAAGATGTTTAGTGTGCTAGCAAGTTAAATATTGATGAAAATGTAGAAATTGGAAATAGTTATCATTATATAATTTTTAAACAAGAAGAATAATAACAGTAATACAAAATGTATGCAGAATAGAAATCAAGAAGAATAATTATAATAAAAATTTTTTGACAACAAATAAATAGACATATAGGAAAATAACGGTAATTATTCAGAAAAAAAGCAAATTTATTTGTAAAAAAGTGTTCACATAAAAATACCAAAAATTATAACGGCCAAGCACAGAAAAATCGAAAGTTGAAAATTCTGTTACTTATGCTCATACCGCTTAAGCAAATGTATATAAGAGTTTCCACTTGCATGCATACAATCGCTTAAACAAACGTACAAGTATTTTTGCTTTAGCGCGACTACACTCACGCACAAGTCTGCTTACAACGCTATAGTGTAGAATACACATGTTCATAGTGTGGACTTACTCATCCATGTTGTACAAATTTTAGTAAACGTTCTCGTTTCAATTCTTTACTCTCCTTCTCACGGTCTTTAACATCGTTTGTTTTATCAGGTGTCTTGGGCTAACACTAATAATTTTGATTCGCAAGTGTTGCTAGCGTGTGTTCCATCTTATATATATAAACAATTCCCAATAATATTAGCAACTCATGCATCAAGCGATGCAGTAGCAGGAGTTTTATCTCAGATAATTGATAACAGTCTTAAACCGATGCTTCATATTTGAAACTTTAACCAAAAGTGAAAGAAATTAAAGCACTCTCAAAAATAGAACGTAGGCAATAGTCTTTTCTTTTACAAAATTAAAACAATATTTATTAAGTAATCAGTTTATGTAAATTGATGAGCGCAGTTCTTCAAGAAATAGTCACTGAATTGGTCTGTTAATGATAATGGACGACAATTTACGAATCTTAAGAACTTTTATCGATGAATTTAAATAAGTACATATTTCCGGTCCTGGGCATCCAGCAACCAGTCGACAAGGTGGAAGCTTTATGCAAACTTTCAAGAAACCTATTTTTGTAAAGATTAAAGCAAATTTCCGTTGTCGAAAAAACGATTACACAATTCCTGTTTGACTACCAAAATACTGCACATTGGACAACAGAGAAATTTCCATCTAAAGTCTTTTTTGGAAGATCGTTGAGAGTTCGATTCAGCAATTTAACACAGCGACAAAAGGAAAATTAGAAAAACAACAATCTAAATACATTAAGAATAATAACGGCAAACGAAAGATCAAGTTACAGATGGTCAGCAAGCACTTGCCCGAGACGGTAAGAATCCCAACAAACCAAGCTGGACGAAAGCAACTATCAAGCCGCAGCTTTAGCCTTGATTATATTACTGCATATTAAGTCGCAATAACAAAAAAAAAACGTCATTTAGATGCAAAATTGAGCAGCAGGAGTCAACAAGTTAACAGCAGCATGGAAAATATGCGAGCTGACTCATCAGGTATGGCTGCTATGCCTGTCAGACCAGGCACGGGCTACAACAACGATCACTTCTACAACTACGGCAGTAATTCACTCCAATGTGGAAACAAACGCCGAAAGAAATTTAAGATCCAGAACATATAATAAAGTTACCAATTTTTAAATTGGATTGAATTTTCCTTTATTTAGAATATAATGTCAATTATCAGGCTAAGGAGGAGCGTATCAGATATGTGTATTAAACTTTGTATATGACAATTCTCACACATTTAAGGAAATCCACAAAAGGAACATTACTGAATTAATTAAGAAACACTCAAGTTTCAGATAAAATAGTATTTTCTCTATCGATACCTCACAATATACCGTGTATAGGTACAAAAAAAAAGCTAAAGGCCAAGTAACAAATATAATTTTCATCTCGGAACCATAACCAACATCAGGAGTGTTTGGATGCAATTTTTACTCGTGATGTTTTTCATTTGTAAAATTAAGTTGTTTAAAAAGTTAATCTTTGCTTTCTACGGGTATCTCATCAGCAATTACTTGCTTTGCGCGGTACCTGTAACTATATAATGGAGGTAGACATGGCGTCTATATCCGTTAGAGAACAAATACCAAATAAAGCCAACGGAATAAGCAACATAACATCAATACAATTGCGCACGGCGACAGTATCCCTCCAATAAATGTTGACTTATACAGATTAAATTATGATCCCAACAGCTAAAATCAATTCGGCATGTTTCCAAAATTGCAAATTGCGAACGTTTCACCCAGCAACAGTCCATCAAAGCAAAAATCCGATCGTAATCCTAAAACTAAAGAACCACAGGAGACTGCTAAGTTACACTGCCAATCTTATTATATATCAATACGAAACGTAACATTTAAAGTTAGAAAATCAAATAAAAGTAACAATAAACTTTATTTTACAGACGCCCCGGTTTCTACTTCAGTACTGTTACAAACATTACATGGGCAAACTGTACACTTACATCCTTTACTCTAAAGCAACTGAAATAATCTTCTTCTATACTAAGCGGTATAGAAATAGAAGAAGTTAAAAATCCATGGGATGAGAGACGCTTTACTCTATACAAAACACACTGGACTCTTGCCAGTGACAAATAACCTAGCGACGTTTCCCAGGTATAACACTTATTGAGTTAAACAATTAGCATGAGAAAGCCTATTAAAAAACTCACAAAAATTCACTTTTACAAGTGCCAACCCTGAGATCGCATATCCAAAAGTTATGTGTGAAACGTGATCAAAAATATCTTCCAGGCGAATACCAAAGAGAAAAGAATAACACTGCATATCCATATTACGTAAGCTGCCGTGAGACATGTCATATTACAAAATGGGAAACCCACCACTTTTCACACTTAGCCCAGGACTCCAAAGACCTCCCTTCTGCTGACGATTACTTGATCTATGCATACAATTTGCCAGCAATTGCAGCTTCAAATGCAGGTGGTTTTCACCTTGATCTCCTAAGTGCGTGCTACAAACTCGGGGAATCCACATAAGCTCACCCAAATATGAGGCACTAAGTATAAGAAACTGTTCGGAAAATGCGCTAGTCATGTAGTATCACAAAGCCAAAGTCCTTCAATTATCCGTAAAAGGAGCAGAGAACTCCTTTAAAAACACCATAAAATACCTAGGAAGAAACTTTGGCAAGCTAATGATATTCCATACTCATGAGTGGTCGACACTACAATAGGCAAAACGCATATCACCCATCTTAAGCCCACTTTTGTCCAATAAGCACTTTCCAGATCACCATTCGTCTAATCCTAAGCTTCGAATTTCCAATCTGATTTTCTATTTCTCCGGGACAAACTAAAGAAATAGAAATTTTTGCGCCCAAAATTCTAAGAAAATGCATCAGCAAACATTATAAAAATCCGCCAAAGAGATTTTCCAACGAATATACCTCGGAAACACCAAAAGCCGGACTATTCTGCCGATTTGTTTTGTCTTTGCAGAAGAAATTTGTGAAAAAAATTGCCTTACACGACAATTTTCTGATAAGTGCGACTAGTCTCAGAAGAAGCAAAATATAACCGGATCCATTCACTTGTCGTTGTACCTTGAGCGAAGACGTTGGCAACCAGACCTATTCATAACGCAACCATTTTATGAGAAGTTCGCTCTGGTATTCGTATAGTCACACCATCATCTGTTTTATATGCGTATTTAAAAAGTGTCTGTCATCAGCTCTGTCACGAACGTGTTACGCTAACTTCAGTTAACAATAACAAATTCATAACTTCGATCGGACCATCAACCATGCCCTTGTCATGGATTGAAGCAGTGATGGTCATAACGGTTTAAGCTGGCAAGTGGTCACTTCGACTATGTTTGCCAAATGTTGATAAAGGGGATCACATAAAATGTTTAAAAACCAAAGATAAAATTTGTAGAATAACTATTTAACAACAGCAACAACAATAGCATATTCGAGAAAGCATTTATCAATTCTTGCATTCCAAATACAAACAGCAATAACAACAGTGCTAGTACATCAAAACAAATAAAAACTAATAGCAATAAAGCAACAATTACAAGCTCCTCTACTTCAGTCCTTCAAAACAGCAATTGTTTTGTTGGTGTTAATAATGAAGATGCTGACATGGATTCTAAGCATAAACAGCCTAATAATAATAAAAACGTATCAAAACTCCTCCTATATGTATTCCAAATGTTGCTGATATTAATGGTAAGGTCAAAATCCCGTTCGACCCGTATCCCGTATTTCTAAATTTAGTTATAAATCACTAAAAGACGGCCAAATTAGATGAATAGAAAAAAATGTTTAACAACAGACAGTAATCGTTACCTATTCAAATGAAAAAAAAGTAAGAAAGTTATATGCGGCAGGGGACGAATCTCACATAGCCATCACTATGCTTTTCGCTTTCTACTTTCGAAGCTCTTTTATTTGATACCCATATCGCTGGTATTATTAAGAAAAAGTTATCGCTGTGTCTACGATATTCATTTTAGAATTAACCCATTTTTATGCAGATAATATATCTTCATATGAGCAGTGTACAAAGTAGTTCTAAACATTCTGTCTTGTTTGCCTTATGATAAATAAGCATAAAACTTTAAAAAAGTAGAAACAATAACATTTAATTACGTTTAACTTTGTGTGGGCATGGTTGATTGTTTCCATTTTTTGACGAAAAGAGTGGAGTACTTCGTAAAGTAAACGTACAAAATTTCAGACTTCGAACTTTAATAATTTTCAAGTAACTAGCAAAAATCCCAAATGTTTTGTTAAAAAAAACGGAGTTGAGTTCAGTTTACGCTCCACCACGCACTTCTGCTCTGACCAATTTGGTCTATTTTCAATACCAAACTGTATGCAGAAATTTCCAACTACCAAATTTGAAGTCGATATATTCATTTTTGCGACGAGGAGAGTGCCAACAACAAACACGACACAGACATACATACGCAAGAATATATATACTTTATAGCGTCTCTGAAACTTCCTTTTGGGTGTTAAATACATTATGGAAAAACACAAATGAGTATAACCCATCCTACAGTGGTGCGTATAAAAGTTAAATTTCATACCTATCAACTTAAACAAGACCGATCGCATAGAGTCGTTATAAAAAATTTACTTCGTTCAATGCCCATTAACATAAAAGATGCCATTGAAGGCGATGGGCGCAAAGTTAGAAATATTACTGTCCATAAAATGATAACGTTAAATGCATAGGATTGCACATAAAAACTCATATAAAAACTAAAAGACAACAGTTAAATATAAAAAACAAACGTCTTCATTGGTTACTAGGTCCCAAACCATCCGCCTGAGTGGCCGAATAGGCAAAAGTCTCGACTAGCAATTCAATGGCCGTGGGCTCAAATCTCAAGTGCGGTAGAGTTTTTAATAATAATACTAATAATAATAATAATAATAATACTAATGAAAATAAAGCCGAAAGCCTTAGATGCTAGTGCTTTAAGACTTTAGTCTTAGAATTTATTCTCTGGCTAAATTTATATAATAATAATAATAATAATAATAATAATAGGTCCCAAACCCAAACTTCGCTTTGAAAATGAGGTAAACATACACAAAGCAACACTAACTAAGTCCAATTTGGACGTACGGAATATAGCTATGGGAGACAGCCAGTAATTCCAATATTGAAATCTTACAAAGACGTCAACATTGAGGTCAATCGCCAACGTACCATAGTTTATATCAAACAAAGCTATCCATGATGACTTATCTATACAACCGGTTAAAGATGAAAGTAAGAAGTTCATTAAAAGTTACTTAGAAAGGTTAAGCAGTCGTTGTAATTTGTTGGCTATAGAGCTCCTAGAAGATACCAACGAAATTAGAAGACTTAAGAGTAATCTATTTCGAAAATAGTTTTAAAAACAAGTATTTGTAAATATCTGCCAATAAGTCCATTAAAGTTTGTTAATAACTAACATGGATTTAAGACAAAATTTTTAGTGCTAAGATTTTTATTTTTGTATTAAATTTGGTGTTAATTTCTCAAGTTTTATTTTTGAACTGAACTCAAAAACAAATTTGTTTAAACACCAAAACTATACATGTTCGCTACTATTACAATTTGGAAAGTCTTCAATTTACAAAGTATATTATTGTACAGTGCAGATAATAACAACTAATAATAATAATAATAATAATGATTACTACACTTGGTAGGCATATTCTCATTGGAATTTAGCAATGAATTTTTTACTTAATTATTTACTTTATAAAATTTACTCATTATCCTTTGTGGATAGATTGTAAATGAAATTAATTATAAAAAAAGACGTATTTAAAAAGTAATTTATATTTTTATGCAATTTCACGACTAGCTTTAGTAATAGTTGTCGCATATATTTACATATAAATGACCGTTTTGTGATTACATACATCTTTGCATCGTTGCCCACTCGAACTTTGTTTTTACTGTTATTAAATACTGTTTTGTTATTTTGTTTTATGCATTACTTAGTTTTAATCATTACTTAAGCAGAACTCTTCCCCTGCTGGCAAGTATAAAAGGCCGTGAGCGAGCTATCATTTTCTCACGCTCTCCCACGTGTAGGGTGTTACATTATTTGTCTTTCTTTTAAGCACGTAGCAAAAAACATATCTATTCACTGATGATTAGAATAAGGCGATTATAATTCTATGAATAATCAAATAGACAGCGATAAGCACCGCAAACGTCGTAGTCGAAAATGACGAAATCACAATAAAAACATTATTTTCGTCTAATCGTTTACTTCACACCGAAGTAAATTTTATGAATTTTATGTTTGCCCGGCGGTTCAATGCATTTCAGTAAAAATGTTTCACATGAGTGTGAAGAAATTTTCTGTAATTAAAAAAATATTAAGGGAATAATTAATTTATCTTTCTTTCATCTATTGTATTTGCATACACATGCATTTAACATATTTTATGAAATTCTCCACACCTCATATAAGCTATTGTGCAAGAAGCGTTGCATATTTATTTCACATTACTGGTTCTCCAAACAGTATTCCAGGTTTATCACCTATAATTGTTTTTATATAAATATATAAATAAAAACTCCAAATAATAAAAGCCCACCCTTAATTCTAACTCACGCAGTTTCAATTGTTTTTTATTTTCCGATTATAGTATTGTTCAGACGAAATCACAAAATGGCAACACCATTTCGTGATGAACGAAAAAAGATACAGTTCGGCAACCCTGGTAACGGTAATATATATAACACGCTAAATTCACTAGTTAAGTAAAATAAAAATTGTATGTGATCTAAGAATAACAACACAATATAACTCATATTAAAGTTACAAAAAACATTTCTAAATTACCCACAACAAAATTTGAAGTTTTCTCCTTGATTGGTGGTATTTGGAGGAATTGTGCAAATATATTTGCGACAACAAGTATTATTACGAAAATGTTATATTTAATAATTTCAGTTTTCAGGAAAGTTGCTTGATTTTCTAACAAACTGCATTCTAAAGAAGAGGAAAACTAAATACACATTCGTGCCTTATCCGCGTCATGTAGCTGGCGAATGGCGAAAAGATTAACTATAATTAGCAGAAATTTAGCGGAAAACGGATTAACAGGTTAACGGATTGAAAATGTCGCGATGAATTTAGGTAATGGTAACTTGCTTGTAAAAGGATATATTACCAAAATATTTGTGGAAAGCAAAATCAGTCGTAAGCCAGTTGAGTCAGTGGTAAATGAGTCGCAAGAGACTCGAAAAATGAGTCGCGAGAGTCGGAGTCGAAAGATTTGAATTGCAAAATTCGATCGGACAACACCAGGACGAGAATATAAATAATTTGTTAACAGATCCCTTAATGTTGTAAATAAAACCTATACTATCCTATAAACCACAGTTCAGCGGTACCAGCTTGATTTCAAAAGGAGTTCAATAAATAACGTCAAATTCATAAAACGTGGATTTACGTTACAGCCGTATATTCCAAATCGGCATGCCACCGGGCTAAAACTTTTACATTTTGCACAACGAGATCATCAAGATGACCATCGCCCCTAGTACACTAGTCTTTCTTTCACTCCATAATTTTATTAAAACTAAGTTTCTTAACACATAATTTATGTTTATTTGTATAATATTCTGCTATATATATTTCGTCTTAGTGCAGGTACATTTCAAAAGAACTTATAGCAATAGTGCAAAATTAATTATATGATATTCACTACATTAACAAATACAATCGCCAGTATTGCAGATATCATTCAAAATCCGCTATTTAGCAACAAATACAAAACGGTTAAATCGGCACTAATTGGCCGCTTCGCACTTAGTGAGACAATTAAATTGGGTAAGATCTTAGATGACTCCGAGATTCAAGGTCGATAACCCATTGAATTTCATACGTCTTTAGCAAAATGAGCCGGTAGCAATTTCGACTCAGATCTGTTCAAAAAGAGCTTATTGAGAGTTGCAAACTACTGTAGAACAAACCCAAAAATTTATAGTAGTAGTCAATTATTACCACAGGCATATATCAAAATTAGGTGAATTAAGTACACCCATTCACGGTTTTATTAACTATATATTGAAATGGTATGAAAAATGCCACAACTGATATCTTATATTAGAAAGTATTGGCCATCAACTAAAGAACTATTGTAAGATAATTTAAAAGGATAGTGGTGCTGAGCATAGTACTTAAATCAGCCAGAGTTTTCAGCTCGTCTAAAAGCAGGCCAGAAATTTAAAAAAACATCCACAGCACACTTGGCTATGGCAAATGTACCGAGAGGGCTTGGTAATACATTTTTTAGCTCCTTATGAGGCGAGACATTTCCGATTTAAAAAAAAAAAAACTGCGTTACCAGTCAAGTTCATCAGTACAATAAGAATAGAAAAAAATCGATTAAAAATAAATTCCCACGCAACGCTTCAATATCGCCCCTACAAATATATTTCATGTTAAGCACACGACTATGTCATTTGCTTGGATAACTTTGCAGGATATCTCATGAAATTTTCAAACTAAAATGTACAAGTACAAAAGATATTATACTCTTTCTTAAAAACATTTTTTGTATCTCCGGAGCATCAGCACATTTGAAAAGTGATAATGGCTTTCAATTTTCTATTGAAGAATTTAAATAATTCGTAACCAAATGCAAATTTCTTCGGTCAACAAGTTTTAAACATCATCCTCGGTCAGTCAAAATAGTGAAAAACATATTAAATAGTTTTCTCACAATGGCACTTAGGCCTACTTAATTATATGAATACGCGCACAAGACACTTAGGCTCATACGCGCATCAATTATTCGAGCATAATATTTACATTATATTGCCTGTTTAAAAAATCAACTATTGGTATCCCTGAGTGAAGACGTTACACTGACACGCTACGATCGATATAATTTCTGCTCCATAGAGGAGAATAATACGCTTAAAGAAAGAAAATGAAAGAGAGTAACCCCTTAAATATAATTCTGTTCACCAGTTAAGTATACAAATATTCTTGTATTTATCGATATCATTTACTTCACTCTAAGAATAATTCTGAAAGAGTAAAATTGAGATATTTCCTGAAATTAAAAGGAACCCTTAATTTTACAAATGTGATTTCCCAATTCCTACAAAATATCATAAAAAGGGTATTTCCCAAAAAAAAGGAAATCAAGCTTTCTATATGCGCCATATAGGGACTGACACAACGACGCGTTATTCCTATTTTCGGGTTCGCACTTTAACTTTGCCTACTATTTACAACACTATATGGGAATTCAAAAATCAGATGGTTTTGCATTTATAGACACAAATAAAATAAATAGAAAACGACGCAGAAGAAAAAATAAAGGCACAGTCTTCATGCTGTCGTTGGTGTGTTCACAATCAACCTCAACATGTTACTTAATTGAACAAAAGCAATTTCATCACCAATTAGCCAAACATAACCTATAAATCAAAAATCAAAAAATCTAATAAAAATCATCAAATAATTCGACATCACCAATAATTCTTAAAACTTTGAAATTAAAAAATTAAAATTAAGTTACTGGGTTATGGGTCCGAAGTGAAACATAAAGGTCTAATCCATTTCTTTCTACAAACAAAAAAAAAGGAAATAAAGACAATTTATTTTAAATTTAGAAATTATTTATATAATTTATGTTTATCTTACACTAATGTACATTGTCTTTATTGTGTGATGTGATTGCAATTTTGCTTTACACCATGCATTATTTGTAAGATATAATAAACAAACAATAAAGTTGATTTATTTTAACTTTGAAATTTATTTGAGATTTCTTTTAAGTTTCAAAATTATGTATCAATTAATACACAAAAATATGTCTAATGGATATATCTACGTATATATAATCGTCCGTTCAAAACGTCCGTGTGAGAGAGAGACCGGTCCGGTCGAGTAGGAGAGAAAGTCAGGAGAGAGTCGAGAGCAAGCCGCGGAACAAGACGGTCGAGTTTCTCGTGGTAAGCTAATGTCGCAACTCGCGCCCTTATGAAATCTAAAAAAAGAAAAGAATGTATTTGAGTGAATTTAAGAACAGAGCAGAATTGAAAATAAATAAAAAAAATTTTTTTATTTTTTACTCCAATTGCCAATGAATATTCTTAATTCGCTAAAGCTTGTAGTCAATTATGTATCATTAAGCTTTCCATGCATCATTATATACTGACGCTATCATTCATAAAAAGCAACGGAGGAACAAATATTAAAAACTCATCAGTTTACTGGATATATTGGTCTTGTCGCCAATTTGTCTAATCCATGTTAATAAATAAAACAAAACAAGGTAAGTCAAATTAAATAATCAAATAATGTTGAAAACTATGCACAAATCAAGCGGAATAGTTCCTCTCCTTATATTGTCATAGGGAGTAGAGGAACATCGAAACTGGCGGAAGCGGAATCTTATAAGACATAAGCGCCGCTTCAAATCCTCTGACGTTACCCGAAAAGGTGTAAATAAATGATTTTTTGTATATGCCACCAACGTTAACTTAAATATGCGTACATATATTGTTACATGTAGATTTCTGTAAAAGCTTCCCGTGTCAACAGAGGGTTTTGAATACATTTTATAGAAAATTGGGGTGAATGACAGCATATATGCCTCTAGTTATCCGTGTAGCTCTTAATGTGGAGCTGCTGGGGACTGGAGGCTATCAATGGCTGGCGAGTAGCGATTTTTACTTAAGCGCTGCACAGAGCACCATTTTTATTGTTGTATCAGAAATGATATAAGAAATGGAAAAAAACTTTGCGCGAAATGAATTCGGTTGGGTATTAATGTCAACACGAAAGAGCAGTTCTATAGGAAATTCGGTAATCCCGGGAATGAGTAACTTCCCGTTTTGCTTTCATGTTCTTATAGCGCGTTGTTGTACAACAAACAATGGTTGAAATATTCCGAACATTTATTGAAGTGATTGGATGCACAAAGAGAACCCACACCTATTTTTGTAAGCCCATACAAAATGAAGAACGTTTCATAAACCGAAAAAGCACAATATAAATGGAATGATGGTGCGTTATGTTGACGATGGTGCCGGCGGTTAGCTAGACGCTACCCATTGTAGGCGAATAAGTAAGAAAATAAGAACTGCAATATTATCGGCACTTTCAAGTTAAGTTGTAGTTCAAGTTCACGTTTCATTATCCGAATTTTCTTGCAGTAAGTTTTCTCTGAGAAAAAAAAAAAAAAAAAGTTCCAACATTTTTTCAAAATCTAAACTAGGATATTTGTACAGACTTCATGTGTTTCTGTTATCAATGACAGTAAGAACGCTGTTAATTAGGTGCTGAAGAATTCTAAACTTTATACATTTGCCAAAAATTTAGAATAAACGATAAAAAGAAAACATATCATAGTTTTCACGTACCTTGTGTTCAGTTTTTTCCGTAGATATACAAATATATGTATACCAAAGCGCATATTCAATTATATATGTTTCTGCTTCGAGAAAGTACTACCAGTATCTTTGCCTGTACAAATTAACAGTGTTACGACTGTTATTCATAGCGAAACCCAAAAAGTTTGTGAATACGTCTTAGTTTGCATTTTGGAAAAATTTTGGAACATCTTGTCATTTAGTTGTCTCCGGTTTTCCATTGTCAATAGTGATTTCGTTATCGCAGCATTCGTAGTTTTTTTCTGTTCTATTATTGCTTCTACCATTCATTATATAACGAAATAACAGAAGAGTCATATATATGAAGCAAAATGAAAAGTGCTGGTAAAAATGAATGAGAAGAGGTTCAGAGAAAACAAACGAGTGTCATGCAGGCAAAATACGATATGGATAATTGTGCGTGTGTTTTTCAAAATCACAATATAAATAAGTGCAACAAAATAATCTGCTGAACACAAAAAACAGTTGAACATATCGCTTGCGTGCATTGCTAAATCAAAATCAAAAGGTTAGCGTGTGTGCGCATAAACGTTAATGAAGATGGATAAAAGTAATATAATGAAAAATTTTATTAAAAAATAATGTTTTAAAGCAAAGAACGAAAAAAAAGTGATCTTTAGAAAGCAGAACACAATTTTAATTATTCCTGATAAGTTCATATAATATTATTTGTGTAATTAATAAATAATTTTTCATATCATTGCGCTTCTAGGTTAATACGAATGAAGATTTTAAGAAAAGTGGATGGATAGAGAGGAGTTTCTTATTGGGCTTATGATAACATGAATGATACCGCCAAATACAAAACAAGATTGCGAAGTAGATGGCGAGCTAAACAGTACATTATGGAGACAGAACAGAGCATCATTACGCACAGAAAAGAGATTGGCGGCAAACAGAATAAGTGCCTTCAACTTCATGATATTTTGAAAAATTTTTATAAAAATTGCAAAGATTTTCATGATATACACGGCAAGTATATTTAGATAAATACAGGAAAGAAAAATTTTCTTATTTATAAGGAAAAACATAAGAAAGTATTCATTAAAAATGTAAAACCAAAATAAACTCGATGCATATTTTTATAGGAGTTCGTACTGTATACATATGCACATACTTTTTAGATTGGTCGCAATTCCGTTTTTCGTCCGTTTTTTGACTCCATTGGTAAGTTTCAACATTAGTTTGAAGAGCATATTTTCAGCTTTTCGTTTGGAAAAGTCAAGATCTTCTTCAAGAACTAGCCACGCCAATTTTGGGAAACTAGTGGGTACTAAACGGTCAATCAATTCCATCAACGGTTCAGCGACCAAACTTTTTTCAGTCGTATAAAAAACGGGGTATTCATTCACATAGTGCCATACTTACTTCTTCGGCACTATAAAATCGTCGAAGAATTCTCATTTGACGGTTTCTGGAGAGATGGCATGGCCCCAAATTGTCTGCCTATTCAAGTACTTGGTAAAAGACATCCCCTTGCTTTCCACTTTTCAAACAAAATATATTGAACTCGAACTCAACTATTTGCAATTTTTTCATATTATGCTTCCTGGACATTTTTCTTTGGATATAATTCCCTTGGCTTTTTCTCTTTCCACTTTATCGCGACAGACTGAGAGGCGTTTGTCTTATTCTTCTTGCCTCCTATATTGACGTTTATTGTTGCCCTTCATTGTTTTTTTTTAACTAATTAATTCTTTTATTCTTTCTGCTGGTTGTCAAATAATACAAATTCAAATAAACATTTTTATTTAATTTTTTCTTCTTTCTGTTTGTTTTTCTTAGCAACGATAAATACGCAAACCATAAAGCTTGCAACCGTGTTTTTGGTTTTTATAAACACATCGTTATTTTTTCTGTTAAGAACGATGTACGCAAAGATTTTAAAATTTTGCGTCAAACCAAAACGCATCGTAAGCTATACATTCAACTGTTCACAGCTATATATTCAACAGTCAACTGTGCGATCTTCGCAACAATGTCTTGTATGTTATTTTGTTGCTAGGGTTATTTATTTATTTTATATAATTTTTGTTATATTTTTGTATGCTTTTCACTATTGTGTGGTATTTTGTTTTGCCGACGGTTATGCCTTTGAAAGTCGACTTAAACGAATTAAACTGGTGCCCGTGCAATTAATGAAGCAGCTAGAGAAGTAGTACTATAGGTGCCTGGCATTGCTAGGTTCATATTTCTCCGTGTATTTTTAAAACACACCGTGTATTTTTAAAACACAAGGGTAATTATGAGCGGTAAGACGGACGCTCAAAAATGGCCAGATGCCATTTTCTTGTGATCTTCTATAACATTCCTGAGCATGAAATTTGAATCTATGCTTCCTTAGAGTGCTATTTTCGGTGTGGTAATTCAACTTTGCCGACTTTTTATAAAACCTAATGTGGTTTTGCATGTATACATACAAAAAAACAAAAGGAAAACAACGCACAAGAAGAAATAAAGGCAATTTATTTAAAATTTAGAAATTATTTGTTTAATTCATGTTTATCTTACACTAATGTATATTATTTTTTATATTATGTGATTTCCAATTTGGGTTTAAGCCCTGCAGTTTTTTGTAAGAAATGAAAAATAAGTGATAAAGGCAGTAATTACTACATATATCTACATATCTAGATATAATCAATCTTCTTTATCACCAATCTATAAACAAGCTTGTTTACTTTTACCTTTTTATAAATTTATTTGCGTTTGCGTCGATTTGTTTACTTTTGATTCTAAAACCATATGTTTTCGTTTACCTTTCCCTGTAAAACAATACGGTAGCGCGGCTGCCCGTTGTGTTTCCACTTGGGAGTTTTTAACCCGAAAACAAAAATTATGCCTAATTGTGTTACTTCCCTTATTTTCAACGTGATATCAAATCTTCATCTCACTGACAATCTGTATACTTAAGCAGTAAAAATGAAACGATTTGAACAGAAAATAAGATCTGTCATCTTCCTAGCGCAATAATGTCACCAAATCGGTCAAGGACCCATTTCTATCGCGAAAATACATTCGATACTTCAGGCTTTGTTCACATTGGCTAGCACTTATTTCGATGTAGGATAAGTCAACTAATGACGCTTCAATTCTTTTACTCGAGTTTTGAACAGTCTGTTACAGAACTGTCAGAACAGAATGTTAAAAAAATATATATAAAATGATATGATTAAGTTCTTTTCAAGTATGGCAACGCTCCATCGTTTGTTACCAGATTGATCAAGAAAATGTTGCAACTTCTTGAATGGCAAATTCTAACACATTTACTTTGCTACGTATTTCATTTGTTTTGATTGTACGCTCTTCGATTTTTATATAATTCTGAAAGCTGAGTGTTTTCTTTTTGCAGAAAACACGTTTTTTGTCCGCCAAATGCGCTGATGGCAGAAAAATATTTTAGATATGTATAGTAATGCGCTGTACACTTACTGTTCGCAAATAAAGGATGACAATGAATCGAATATTATATTAGTCAAGTCAGTGCTGCGTTGTTCAACAATATCGGCCCACTAAGCAATCATTAAGAAAGTTTAAAATTTCTTTAGATGCAAATATGCAATGAGCATTTTGAATTATGGATAAGTTATCTAATATTTTTACCATTAATGAGGGAAAAGACTTGAAAGCTGTTGCAGATAGTTCGCTAGAAACATACACAACCAAAACGAGGCAAAACGTAAACAGGACAAATATGATTTCAATTAAGTATCTACAGCTCCTGCATAGTCACTGTGTTCAACTTCTTACTTGCTGTTCTAAACGAAAATCACAAATAAATCATCTCTATTTTGTAATAAAATAGATTCTTTGGGATTTTTGTGGGCTCCCAATATATATTCATATATATATTTTTAAATAAACGTTTTTATAATTTAAATATCATCAAAACCATATGCTTCACTAAATTAACAAAGAAAAGTATCTGAAAACTTGTCTTCCACTCCTCAAAGGCAAAGATGATTAAGCATAACGCCATATGAATAAGGCCAATGTTAACATAACCACAAAGTAAGGGGGTAAGACAATACAAGGCATAATAGCATTTACACGTGTGACAATTTAGAATAATTTGAGTGGAAAATAGTGCTTTTGTATTTTTTAATTCTATTCGTCCCTAAAATAGTCGCATTTGTCTTTAATTACTCTTCATGCTATGACTGCAACGTCTTAAGTGTTCCCTAACTCCGACTGACTATTGTGATGATTTATATTTATGCATCAACAGTCTTAAAGGAAGATGTCATAATTTTATATTTTTACCGCACGACGAACATACAGTGAGTCTTATTAATATTGGGTTTTTTCGCCCGACAAAAAGGTAAACGCTTGTTAAACCTAGTCCATTGTTCAAACATAAAATTTTTCTTAACTGTTTTGTACTACTAGGGAATATATATTAAAATATTAAAAAAAAAAGAACAAAACATTATTCCAGTAGGCAAGAAAATTAAATTAAATTAAACTTCAACAACTCAAAAAACGTAGCATCATTAGTATTGGGTTCTGTTTTGACATATTTAGTATAGTTTTTCTTGTGTAGGAAAAAGGGATCTTACTCCATTCTTCTTGCAGTCTATTTTCACATTTTGGACGGAAGAGATTGAGTGCTTTCGCAAACGCCGGCCTAATCCATCCCACATATTTTTAAAGGGGTTCATGGCTGGTGATTGGGAAAGAGGGTGAAGCACTTTGGAGCAGTTATATAGGAGTCATTCTTGGATTAAGCGGGACTTTAGCTTGACATCGTTCTCTTGGTAGACGTTTCCAACTACCAATGAATGTTTCCAAAATATCAAGTTTGTCTGTAGTTCCTTTGAAATTTTCCTTCAAAATTCTTACAATCATTGTTCACAATGCCATCCGTAAACACCAATTTTCCGAATCCATTGGCCCAATGCACACCAATCTATAACATGACCATTGCCATGCTCGCCGTAAGCTGCTGGTAGTGGGAAGTTACCAAATATTAATTTTTAATAATATGTAGTTTTTTTTTTCGGATCCTTCCTTATATGAAAAATAAGTCAATATTGATGACGCTATGTTTTTTGAGTTGTTGCAGTTATTTCATTTTCTTGTTTATTCGACTACTGTTTTGTTTTTTTGTTTTATTTTTAAATATATTTTCCCTAGTAGTACAAAAGGGTAAACAAAAATTTTATGTTTGGACAATAGCGCAGGCTGAACAATCGTTTACCTTTTTTCGAGCGAAAAAACGCAATATTAATGAGACTCACTGTATATATAAATATATATGCGCATACATTCGAAGGCATATATGTGTAGGTAAAAGATATCTATATCAGTATAATTAGTGAGATTAAAGGAAAGGGTTATTTCTGATTGCATGTGTGTTCTTTCTACACTCAATCATAATGAGAAAAAAAATATTTTTGCTATTATTGCTGCGGTATTTAAACTAATTAAATGCACCATGTTATGCATTAAATTAAAAGCGAAAAAAGAGAAGCTAAAGACAAACGGATCGTGCTCCGCACAGAAAACTGTGCGCGGTTTTACTTCAATAACTTGACTGACTGTTAAATTGACATATTGTCACTAATGTCAGCGCAGTGTTGCATTTAAAAATTACGACACTTTTATGTGGCAATGTTATATATATATACATATGCAGAAAGAAAGACATATATAGCAGAAAAGAAAAACCATTTAAGGTGTTTAACCATCCTAAATGTTTTCTTTACTTATGGTCCATATTTTTCATGCAGATTTTAATTGTTTCATTTTTGACTAATTGAGAAGAAGAGTCCGGTGTTAAGTTATTATTAGTCTTTCGTTTTCCCAAGTTAAATAAGTGTTTATTTCCTCCTTCTGACATATGTAAAGCGTCAACCTTTCTATATGGAAGTATTAGTTTTTGTTATTTTAAAAGTTCCTAAATTGTATTTTAATGTGAGTTGATGAAAAATTTGAAGAACCTGAAGGGATTTTAATAAAGCAAAGGAAATTATTTGTTATAAAATTGAAGCGTTTACTACAAATTTTTAGTACTCCAAACTATTATTTTGTGCAGAGCGGAAGTTATTTATATATACAGAGGGCCAAATATACATTACATCCCGTTAGTGTCGCTAATATTAGTGAACTTTTTATAGGAAACTTTCGCATTTTTATGCTATAGGCTCCCAGAAAGTTTCCACCCAAATTACAAAGTTTTTTCCATCACATCCTTGTTTTTGTTTTTTTTCAGCATAAGCTTTCATAAGTTGCTGATTTATTGGTTTTAAATGTGGTTTTTGTCCATTAACAGATAAGATTTTAGAAAGCAGACAAGAATAACTACTTATGTCAGGAAGGTTTGATGCGACAAAATCGTCAGGGAATTTTTCACGATAATGAAGTACTGTTAACATTACTATTAATTTGGCGCAAATTATCTTTTTTATAAAAAATATACCTAAATAATTAAGTTTAAATTGGGGATATAGCGCACGAGTTTGAAGAGAATTATTTAAATTGCTTAAACTGCTTTCTGGTCTAAACATTTTTGAGATAGAGTCGTTCTGTCATTACCTCGCTTTTTGAAGATTCGCCTGAACTACTAATAAGCTTTGTGTTATATATTCTTATATAATAGAATAAACAGGGAAATATATTGAGTAATATTTTCCTGTACCGGAAATAGCTGTCCGTTTTAATGTTCTTGTGTAGGATGTTTTTTGTTCACGACATATATGATATTGAGTTTAAAAAAATCTTCTACAATTTTACTGAAATTATGTGCAACTAATTAAAGCGACAAAAGCGACAATAGGAATTTTTAAGACATTTATATCACAACAAAGCTGAGATTTTACATAAACATTCAAGAACCCATAACCCGTTGAATAGTATAACGCGCTACAGCGCATAAATGTCAGAAAAATCCCAACTTGTTCTCTTGGTAAAAATTAAACCTCAACAAAAATTTTGGAATGAGGCTTTTATTTTGCCAATGGCATTAACAACTTTTCAAAATTCCTTCGACAATAATGTTTTAAAACAAGAGAAAATAAAAGTAAAACATGTGATGACAAGTTTTCTCTTATTTTAAAGCCCTAATTCGAACACAATCACGAAAAAGGCTAAAACAGAGAAAATAAAAATTAATTGACGTTATGCGGTAGCAGGGGAAGGTGTGGAGTGGGTTTATATAATTTGTCAAATGCTTTTCACTTTAATCACCCAGCTTAATATATATTATATATAGATATATAAATATGTGTGCCTCCTTCTTTTCATTGCTGAAAAACGTGCCATATCAAGACTTAAGTAGCACCAGTCACATGGTCACATGGTCACGTGCAGCAATAACGTTGTAAGTTCACGGCAAATAACAGCGCACGACTTACTGGTGCTTCTGATATTGCATTAAAGCATATCACCTGATATTTCCCAAGCATCATTGCAGACGTTGGTGCTGTTTTCTGTTCTTTTTTTCGTTTCTTCTTATGCCCTACACAGTTTGTGGTGCAGGCTATATTAACTTTGTGCGGACGAATGTAACACGCAGAAGGGGTTAAGATGCACCTAACTTTGTTTACTTCCAACGGTCACGGTAATTTGGGTTCAGGTCACAATTCTTGAGATATTTTGATAAAATTTAGTATATTGACTTGCTCTAACACAAGCACGGACGGTGTTGGAAATGGTATGGATCGGTCCTCTTTTTCGACCCCTCGTCATATAACGCCCTATTTTGAAAAGTCGTTGCATAGAAAAGAAGGAAATTTTCAGAATTTCTCAACAAAGCTCGTTCTGTAATAGTATTTAGACATACTAAATTAGTATGAAAAGGTTGGATTAACTGGGACAATTTTTTGAACCCTCTCTCATATAACTGTTCCTAGACAACTGAATCTTTATATAGTAAAAAGGTATTATTTTTAATATTTCATAGTGAAAATTAGTAAATTGTTCATAATAGTAAATTGACATAAAAATCAACCGTACCGAATTTGGACCAACAAGATCTATTTTTTGGATACCACCGCATTCCTCCAATTTGTGGGCTTTCATGAAAAGTATCTCTTTGCATGAAAATAATGTGTAACTCTTGGTATGTTATTACCAAAACGAGTAAATAACTGTATTAGGCGAAGTGATGTAGGGTATATAAACGACGGTCTTGCACGACTACAATGTCCTTACTTGTTTTTATATAAAAAGCGGCTGAGAAATGACACACTTGCCTTAAAAGCATAAAGATGATGTTGATGATGTTGCTTTAAGTGCTGTTTTACATCATCAGAACAACAACCACATTTGGGTGGTTATCGTACGCCCTCACAATCAGTTCAAATACCATCGTAATTTTTATAACACCATCAGAACTATAGACAATATATTAAATTCGCTAAATCGTTTGCAACATTTTGTTGTATGCAAAATATTAAAAGATTAAAGATTAAAAGATTTTTTATTAATATGAGGTTTTCAAATCCTAAGGATGTCGAGAAAAGCATGTCATTCACTTATTGATCGCCCGTTCTCAATGAACATTTAATTAAACCAAGGCTTAAAATTTGTAGGTTTATATATTTATGCCGATTAATAAACTTATCATTGCTTCTTTGAACGAACACCACCATTGTGTTCAAACGTCCTTGAGTCCATTTTGTCTTACTTACGGCTTATTTTAACGTTATTTGTATCCTCATTCGTAAGCACGCTGTTCTGCTCTTTTTCTCATAGATTTGCTATTTATTCCTGGACGTTTTCATTATCTCGAAATTGAACGAACGCCGTGCGCTTCCAGAAAGCATAACAATTCTCTAAGCGATTTGAAGGTTTCGAACTTGTGGTTAAGTTTCTATGCATTCCATCTGTTTACGTATTTGATAAAACTTCAGCTTGTATAACGTTAACTTATATCATTGAAGAACTTATTGTGAGGTCCATAATGAAATTAGTTGCAACAGTTCTTGCGCCTTGAATTGTGGACTCACTTTCATTGCCAGTCATAACACGCCACAGAAAAGTCTTCTTGTTTTGGCTGGCAAGCAATGAAACCGCGATGTTGAGATGTTTCGAATTGGTATTTTCAGTCAATTCACGTGGTAGCTATTTTCCCTGCTTTTAGATCTTTCCCACCGCATGTAAACGTCTAGAAAAAGGTAATTCATCAAATGTTAAGCTATCCGAAATCTGCATGAGTGGCTGAACGCCAGGAATCTCGATTAGCAACTCAATGCTCGTGCAGTAGAGTTTTTAATAAAAGCCGATAGCCTTAGATGCTAGTGCTCTAAGAGTTTAGTCTTACAATTTATTTCTCTGGCGAAATTAACAATAATAATAAGCTGTTCGGAAGGTTTCTGAGAGTTTGAGCTGGATTTTCGTCTCCCCATCCTTTTCTTTGAATTTTTTTGGTTCTCCAGGCCGTTCTTTTTCATTGACATCACAATCGTCATTTTTAAATCGTTAAAATCAAAACCGATAATGGAGATATTGTGGAGAAGTATCACGATAAGCTTCTAAGTTGTTTTGTGGCTTTCGGCATCAGATTTCTTCAAATCAAATACCAAAAGTAATGATTGTCTAAAATGCAGTTTGTAGGGCTCGATGATTAGCGTCTGTACATATTGAGTAACTCAATAATGCTAAATGGAAAACTGTTATTTAATGTAGAGAAAGGAAATTGTCGAATTTGACCTTTAAGTGCACTGATACTTTCATTTTCACCAATAGATGTCGCTGCAACCTTTTAATAGAATAGAAGCACAGGTGGCTGACCAAGACCCATTTTATGGTAACGATAATTTTTCTTATTCCTTCCAGTACTTCCTACGGGATCAATAAGTAAGATATCCTATAAGTGAAACATATTTAAAAAACGCGGCCTGACGATCTGTGCTTCTTCTCTTCTCTATAAGCTTGAGCAGCTTCTTCCGCTTGTAATAATACTTCGTAAAACTGCTAGAAATTCTACATACTTGGCCATGTTTCAGGATTTGAGAGCTTAATTTAAATATAAACTATTTCGAAAATGTACAATAAAATTAAGTAGAACTTAACTTTAGAATCGATCAGCGTGTACAAGAAACTCGCATTATTAGTGTTATTGGGAGCGTCAAAAGTTTACGCTTTAAATATTATGAAATTTTTAAGAATCTTTCTGTACTTGGAAGGGTTAGAGTAGGTATTTTTTCGCTTGATAATATATAGTTAATTAGTTGATTTTTAGAAAATTCGCTCATATCATTAAACTAAAAGAACTGTTCTCGGACAACTTAAACTTCTGCTTTTTTAAATGTTTCGCACAATTCTCTCTCTAGCCTAAGTTTATTTGTAAAAAGCGAAATTGTCTGTCGGTCTTACTGTTTTAGAATATCTTTTGTTTTAAAATGATATTTTTGAAAAGCACAAAAGCATTATATTAAGAACAAATAGTTCCTTTGGATGAAGGGATAAATGTCTTCTACACGAATTTCTTCAAATAGTAATAATAAATTATTATATAATTGTTTTATTTAATATTTAGTAGTTGGTAGGGTACTCAAGACTAACTCTAAGCTTTTTGTAAAATTCCCACACTCTTTATTTTCGCTTCTTTTACTCCAGTTAATTTTTTTTATACATACTTTATATACGTTTATAATCATTTATTCATTGCATGTTTTTGTTATTTGTTGTCTAAGTAATGTGATATGTTTTGTTTTTCAATGTATACCCACTGTAGCACCATTTGCTGTGCTTGACTACGTTCGAGTTTGTGTTGTTTTTTGGCATTCCTTTGTGTTCTTGGTTTTTTTTTTTTTCTTCTGTAATGCGTAGGACGATTTATGCTGAGTTCTGTTTCTTCACAAATATCATTGTTTGCCTTCCGTGTTAGAGCATAATTAATTATTCTGTTTTGTTTTATGGTTTATAAAATATTTGCCAGCTATTGTTTTTGTGTTCTATTCTATTTCTCATTCTAGCTCAATCTTTTTATATAAAACGGTCAACTGTAAACTGCCTTTGTTTCTGTAATTGAATTTCAATTTTGGTTATGATGGAAACCTTCATATCATACTTAAATAGTTGAAGTTTGAATAAACGTTCACCACGTTAAAAAGTTGGCATTATACGTATTAGTCGGCAGATATCAGATGCTTCTTTCTTTTTAGCAATAAATACGTTGTAATCGACTTGCTGAAATAATGCTTTGAAGTGGTATCCTTTAGATTATTGAAACGTTATTTATTATATTTTAAATTAAACCGCTTTTGGGATTATTCCCTCTTTGAGAGATGAAGTAAGCAACGTATCGATTTTGTGGCTAAATTTCAATTTGCGTTCGACAAAATTCGACTTTGAGGAAAGCCACCTTTACTTTTCTTTATGAAGAGTGATACTTTTTAAAATTCTAACTACCAGTTTCAAATACATTTTTTTGTGTGGTTTCAGGATTGAAAATATCCAAAAAAAGTTGCAGCTTCATCATTCTGTGACTCGCGATTGCTGACCGTTTAGAAATCGCTAAAAATGTACTATAAAAGTGGCAGTTCAGTCGTTCAGGGTGCTCATCATTGCGTTGCCAGAGGATTGAATTGCCATCAGCTTTTCTTTATTCAGGTCGCGTTGTGTTATTTAAAGGATTTGTTTCTGTGGGTCTATACTAGAACCCAGGTTTATGGTGGTAAGCTACATACAAACTTTCGCGAATTTGGAGGCGAGCATTCGTCAGACTGTCGCAGACATAACGCAACTAATTTTGGGCAGACAACAGATTAACAATCGAAGCCAACGCGGTAAGCAATGATGTTTTGGTAAAGCGTAAGCAGAGTGTCTAAACCTTGACAGCAGAATTTACTCTGAAGCATTGAGATTGTTTCTTCTTTCAAATTTTGAAAACCTGCAGCTCTTAACGAGTATCAGCCTCAATGAAGTACTCCTTATATAGATTAGATGAAAAGATTTTGGTAACATGAAAGTAGTTTCTATAAGGAAATTAATTAACTAATTAATTTATTTCCTTACACCTGAAATTCAATTGAGTCTTAGAAGTAAATCTTATACTAATTAATATTAAAAACTAGTATAAAGTATATAAGGGGAAGTAAAAAAAAAAACAAAATATAATTAAATAATCTGTAAATAAATAAGAAAGAAAACAAAAGAAAAAAGCATGTGCACAACTAGTGCGGAGGCACACCCACAACTAGTACAAAATCAAATTGACCAAAAATGAACAACTCAGCCATCGCAAACATGCAAAAGCTTGACAACCGGTACAGTAAACAACACCGGTTAATTTTTTAATCATAGTTAGATGTTAAGATTGCAAGTGAGTTTAAATACGACATAGCAAGATCGCGTGTATCGAGCATTAGGTGTTGGTTTCATGAACTTAAAAGGATCCGATATTGAGATTAAGTGAGAGACACCATTTAGGTTTACAGCTCGTTCCTACATTTACATTGACTCAGCTTAATGAAAATAAAGTGTCTAGAGAAGCGGTTAGGGACATTAAAGTACATCTCACTAAGTGATGTGGGAGAATCGATAGTACCATTCATTAACTTAGTTAAGAAGGAAACACCAAGCATAAATCTACCTTTCTCATGTGATGGTAAGTTTAAAACAAGCAACCTATTATCATAAGGACACAGAGAGACAGCCGGGTTTTAACCCAAATTCCTAAGGGCAAACAGCAAGAATTTCGTTTGAATGAATTCAATTGAATCCACTTAACACCTATAGAAAGGAGACCGCACAACAGAGGTATTGGTCTAACTAAGCGCGTGTATAGTCTTTTTGTAATGTAAGGATCCTTCATTTTTTGGACCACCACACATTAACGGTGGAGATAGATTTTTAGTATACCTTTTGTACAATTTGAATAAAACTATAATATTTTAGGTTTATATCACATTTGTTGCCATCTTAAAGTCTGAATTAACGGGCCAACACGATTTGCAAGAATTGCCAACGCTTTTCTGATGTTTTTTATTGGAAACATAGTAAACAATCTTTTTTCTGTGGTAATGGGCGCTTTTTTGAAACAGATTGGAGGCTGCAAAATTTGTATTTTCTTCAGTCTCAAGTAGTTTGCAGAACTTGCATTAATTCATTTATTATATGCTTTGGAAGAACAGAATTAGACTAACAATATATGGACTTTCCAGAAAATTTCAACAACCATGATTATAATCAAAAATTCATTTTAAATTAAAAAGTATTTCGTTCCAACTAGTAGTTCTATCGTTCAATTTCTATCATTGAAGTATACGTGGTAGACAAACTGTGAAGTTGAATAATTGACAATAATTTATTATTAAAACAAGTTGAAATCTCATAGTCAACGAGTAATGACAACTATCAGATGCCTTAAATCGCTTCGCTTTTACAATATTTCATCTATCTCTGTCATAAAATATCAAAAGTTACGCCTTGCGCTATGTAAAGACTGGCTTTCCATTAGCATCCTTATATGTGGAAGCATCGCAAAAAATATACCCAAACTTTGTGCTAAATCTAATTATAAAATGATAACCATGCCATAAGTGGGAAGCGGGTTTAAAATAATTGCGTCCAATATCAATTTTCCATTTCATTCATTTCACTTTTCATTTAATATGTCAACATGCAATTTGTCACCGCTTTTTATCGAGAAATACTAGACGTTGTAGATTTTTTCGCTGTAACGTTTTTATCAAAATGGGACGTTATATGGCGGGGGGTCTAAAAAAAAAAAATTGAATTAATTACTTTCTTCCTTAGGACAAAACATGTCAATGTATCAAACAATTTCGGAAATTGCGATCTGTAAACTGAATATCTAATAAATAGATTCACATAATCAGCTCATCACATTAAGCATGTCTGGCTAACATGCTTAAATTCGTCGAAGAAATGTTGCTGAATTGGTCAGTTTAATATGAGATAAACCTATCTCAAACTCTGTTGAATGTGCATCCGTACAAACTTTATATGTTCTTACAACAAATGGTGTAGATGTAAAAGTTGCAAGGTATAAATGTTTATCTCTAAAAATTATTTTACGCGTTTTTTTCTTTTGGAATATTCCATGTGGCAATCAATAAACTTTCGTGGGCGCTGAAACGAATTTTCATAACAATTTTGCGTAACGAAGAATAGGTTTTGAAAGCTTGCATCATCTTTGCTTCCATCCTCCGCGCATTTGGATTTTTCCGCGGCTTTAATAAATAGAATCTCACTAGCCCAATGTTGAATTAGCTTTTCAAACAATTGCGAATGTATTTCATTTACACCACAGTTTATATTGATATCGGTAGTCGTACGAAGAATGGCATTATCGTGTTAACCAAAGGTCTTACCGTCGTTATTCAAGAGTGAAACATACGGTCATTGAATATGATCGATTGTTTTATTTAAAGAACGATGAATCTTGTAGTGATTGCTCTTAGCCATTGCTCAGGACATTTGTGTTTGTTGAAATAAAAAATTGGCCAACCATGAGCTTCGCCACTAAATACAATCTTTTCATACGAAAATGGATCCATTCGCAGATGATCTTGGAAATCTAATTCCACAATTTATAAATTTTCTTGCGGTATCCATATTTTCATGACTATTTGTTTGCTAACGTTCACTGATCTGCAATGGCAGCACGATGTATATGAGACTATGGGTAACAAATCCCTGCCGAAAACTCAATCACTTTTTAAACAAATGTTCTTTATGGCTCTTTGTACCTACTTTTTGCGATGGGCTTATTGCTTCCGATATTTTACAATGGAAATTTCGAATCACTCCTGATTTGAGTTTGCATAAAAACTAGTCGATCTTCTAAGAAACCGAATTCCAAAAAGAGTAAAACCAACTACACATTCATGACGGTTTGTCTGGCTTATACATCTGGCGATTGTCGAAAAAGTTGAAACGGGAAAAAGAGGTTAGCATAAAAATGTGACAGTGAAGTTAGGTACTGGTAAGCTGATTGTAAAAGAATACATTAGCCGGAAGGCAAGTCAGTTGGATCAAGAGAGTTGAAGGTTTATGTTCAAAAGGACAAGACCAAGAGAAGCAATGTAAATATAAGTTCCTGCAAACAATCGTAAATAGAAATCACAATTTAGTGGTATGAAGTTAATATCAAAAGGAAGTTAATTGAATGAAAACCTAAAATCGCAAAAGGGCGTTTTAAGTTACAGTATATTTCGGCGTGTTGCTCCTTCCATCTTTCGTGTCATTACTTTTTTGATATTTTGCAAGTCGAAATGTAGTATATACGCGCTTTGAAAATTGTATGCCCAAATCTATGAGATGGGCATGATATGCTTACAAATATCAACATGTAAAAATGGACTCATTTTCCACGAATGCTTGGTGCACTGCAAATCATAAACTCGACTTGAGACGATTGAGATAGATTGATTTTTGCTTTGGTTATTTCTTAAGTTTCATTTCTCAAATCTCTAATTTAACTCATTTTCTCCAAGGCAGCTCTTCAAGAAAAGAGACAATAAATATCCGTCTTAGTGGCCGAGCAGGCAAAAGATCTCGGCTATGAACTCAATGCTCGTGGGTTTAAATCGCAAGCACGTTAAACTTTTCAATAAAGCTGATAGCCTTAGATATTAATGAGACTTTAGTCTTAGAATTTATTCCTCTGGCTAAACTAATTGTAGTAATAACAATAACAAGTAAGAAAATTAAATTCGGTCGGGACCGAATCTTTTATACCCACCACTGTTATCCTAAAAAAGACAAAAGAAGTAAAAGAACAAAAATTACATTCTCTATAATATAGAAAGAGCGCAGCTGATTTTTTCTATTTTCAAAATAAAAGTTTTTGTCGTATAGGCAGGTGGGCGTTGTAGGCTTGTCCTTTGAAACGTGTAGGTCAATTTCAAACACATTTGCAGATTTGTAGGCGAGATTTTCAGTTTCGATAACGGGAGAATGTTTATCACAAATACGACAAAGTTGCGTAAACAGACAGATGGACAGACGAAAAGGCGAACATGTTACGGTGCATTCCAAATTTGAAATTGGTCAAGAATTTGTATACTTAATGGAGTTTTTGAAGCTTGTTTCTGCGCTTTATAAAGGTATTGAAAAAAGAATTAAATTTTAATACACTATAATATATGGTAGGCCTGGTCAATTTTTTTCCATTTTTGTGAACATCGCTAATAGAGAGCATCGCTTATAGAATATGCGCGCAAATTTTTGTACATTTATTTCCTATAGTTTATGAGTAATGAGCAAAAAACCAATTTTTCATTCCCTTTGAAAAACAAAGGTATTCTCAGTTTACGTGGTGCTCTAAGCGTGTCCTTCGAACGATTTGTCCCATTTGCAATACGTGCCTGCGTCCAAGAATTTCCAATACTTCTACCAAGTTTGAAACCGATAGCTTCATTTTTGCAGGCAGGATAATGTTTACAACAGACATTATAGAGGCGGACAGATAAACATACTTAAATCTATTTACAGTTTGATGCTGATCAACAATCTCTGATGCTTCCTTTTGGGCGTTGCCAACGTTTTGACAAAACCCTCATCCTTCGGTGATGGGTATAAAAACAAGTAAAGAAGTTAAATTAAAAAAAAAATATTACTGTGTAATATTGGGTAAGACAGGTTAATTTTTTTTCTGATTTTTTCAATTTTGGTGCGGTTATTGTATCATCCAAAGACTACATATGAAAATTTTTGTCGTCATATCTGTAGTAAAATATAAGCAATGAAGGAAAAACTCAAATTTTCCGCGTTTGAACACAGAGGTATTTTCAATTTACGTCATACTGCGGGCGTGTCCTTTGAGTAATTTCGTCCACTCTTTGAAATGTTTCCTGGATAAATAAATGTATCTATATATCTATATATCTATATGTATATCTATTTTTTCTTCTAGCAAAATGTCAATATTTTTTTTCTTTTTTGATGCGTACAACAACAAAGATGGAAAAATTTTACACTATAGATAGTTACTTGAGCAGCTTATTTTAAAACTGCAGTTAAAGTTTTAAACTGCCATAAGTATGGCAACCTCGAAAAATTTTGTAGTGAGGAACACGAGATTATAATTTTAGGTTCCTTTAATAGGACTACACGACAATGTTCGAAATATTGATTCTTTTGCTCATTTAAAATTTCGAAGCCAACTATTAACTATTTTTATTAATGATGTTCCCGGCGTCAGTGGGGAGCATTTTTTTCTATAGGCAATATTCTCTTATAATGAACCGATAGTTTGCATGTTGTTGCCAATAATCAAAAACTGCGTGGCATTAAGTTGTGCTAAACGATATCATATACAACTAGGAAGGAGAAGAAAACTCTGCTTTTATAGGAAGATAAGTTAACAGCTTTTCTTAAAATTAGTAAGCGGTGTAGATGTGAAATTCCAACCATAGCAGCGAAAAAAATCCTCTAGCTTTTTTGCGACCGGCATGCGCCCTGCTCCGGCTATCTTTTTTAATATATATCTTTTTTATTTTTTAGTTACAGTTAAGCATGATAACGAGAAGTTTTTTTGAATCTTCCGGAAGAACGTTAATGCCTCCTAAGCTCAAAGACATCTTTTGAATTTTTTTTTGAGTATTAATAAAAATAGCGTTCGCTTTCGTTTCAGCTATCTTGAGCTTCTAAGACGTTTTTTAATCCAGAAATTTGGTGCGAAGAAAATTAATGCACATAGAAGTCTATTGCTTTAATTGCTTTAAATTCTATTTGAGACCTATGGAAAGCCTACAGTACGTATTTTCTTCTAAAATTTTTAATTATTTACTTTTACGATTTCCACAATTATTTAAGTTAAATGATAAATGCGCATACAGCGGTCGCTGGGGGAAATTAAGCTTAGCTTTTCAATTGAAAAAGGGAAGCGAACATTAATTATGCCTCCATAGAAGTATATTCATTTCGTCAAAACGTTTGCGACATTCTCAAAGAATCTTCAGGGACTTAATAAATAATATAGTCTGATATGTGTATCTCGTAACGATTACATATTGCTTTAAGATATTTGTATCGGGCAATCCCCATAAGTTACACTTACTAATATTTGTATTTGACAATATATACGTATAGAGTTGATGAAAATACATACGACGTACACATATGCAGACCACAGTGCGTAGCTTTATTTCTTCAATTTTCCATTCAGTACATGGCAACCATACATATATTGTTCATCAGTGTCAAATTCTAAATCGTTTTAGGTACGTCCCTCCATACGTTTCTGTGAATGTCTATTGAAAATAATTTTTTGATCGCAAGAAATTGTGATATCGATTTAAAATTAGGAAACAACTTCGAAAGCTTTTGTACACAGGTTGGCCTTAAAAGTAACTCATATCATCTCTGTGGTTAAGAGGTGAAAACATTTTTTTTTCTCGTTACTCCCGAAATCAGTCACAAATCTTACTCTTACAAAGTACCAATATTAAATATTTACTTTTTGAGTCTTTTTTCAAAAATTCAGCTGAATACACGTGGTGGATGAGAGCATGTTAGCGAAGTGGTATTCTACGATTTTCTTCGTCCTGCGACTATGTAACAGCAAATACACTACCATTAGACGAAATCAGGTTTGAGAGTAAATCTGTTTATCCAAAAATATGCACATAATCATTTGAAAAGATTGCGTATTCTTTAGGATGAATGTAAAGTTCATTTTTAGGGAATATATGTAACGCAATAAAGTATTTTCTTCATAATAAGAGAAAACGTGCTAATTGATTTTTGCATTCATTTTAGATTTTAAATGTTTTTGGCAGACATTAAGTGTAAAAATAATTTCATATCAATTTTTTATGAGAAATAAGGGCTTATTTCGAAAGAATAATAAGATTCACTTAAATCAAAATTGTTATTATTCGTTACTATTCTGGTGTACCGAATGGACGTTGAATAGAAAAATACTAAAAATAGTGCATTTTATATACGTGTATGCCTTAGTTCATTCAGTAGACTTGATCTTTATCCCATCAATTCATACGCAAGAATGCCCAGGTCGAAATATCACTGATTTAATATGAAGACGTTGCCAGACACATATCTGACAACTATTCACATATTTTTCCCATTTTTATCATAATATATGAACTCCGTGGCGGAAGGACGTCTGATCCATTCATAAACTGCCTGACTACAGCCTACTACTACCTGAGTATCATCATAAGAATAGAGCCGCTGCTCAAAATCATTAACTCAAAATCGCAGTAAAGAGGGAACCAAGTTCTAGTTCAGTCCTGCTAAGGCGGCGCGAGTTTCGCTGAACGTGGTAAAGCAAAAAAACAGGCATATAGTGTTTTTCGAGAAGTGCAATTGTATTATTTTTTGTAGTCCACAGTGATGCACCCAGCTGACTCCAAAATTGAGCATGAGCAATATTCCGCTGGAGCATGAGCAGTATTCCGTTGGAACATGAGATATATTGGGTTATTAATAGTTTACCTAGGATTTGTCATGGATATTGTATTTTGTGCTCTATATATCTAATCTATATATCATTCATTACGCGTCGCGATTCAACAACGTTTTCCTCGGAATTAATTCAGAAAACCAATCCTTTCTTACTGATAAAAAGTCGACTTATTTACACCTTCCAAAAACCATGTTGCGGCTCTGTTCTGCTGATGTTATAAATTTCAGGACTTTATTGTTGGACTTTATTGAGGACTTATATTGTTGAGTAAAGTTTAACTACTTAGAGAAGTCACAGTTTGACAGACGCTTATAGACAAACTAATGTTGTCTATTAGAAAAAGCAATTATTTCTACATATGGCATGTTCAACTAGGTTCTAGTCCGATTGCGTTTGAATGGTTTGTGCTCATTATGTACGTTGATTAATAATTCAGGCATTTCTTAAATATATGGATTAAGAGAGGCTTGTAGTTTTGCATCTATTGGTTTTCGATCGACTTATTGCTCCACAATAATTTTGTTGACTTATTCACTTTACACCGGAAAAAACCGGAAGGTGAGCTATCTAGAAATAGTGTTAACGCACATTCGGTAAAATTACCGGTTTACAGTACAACATAAACTAAGAACGCTTTTTTCTTTTTTTTTTTTTTACTTCTTATTTATAAACGCAACTTTATATATATTCTACGGGTGATCTTCTATAGTACATACAGAACGTATAGTAGCATACTTGTATAATGAAAAAAACCGGCCACGTCCATGCCCACTATAGTGATCGAGATTTAGTTTTTTTTGTTCTCTGCGTATTCCATAAAATAGAGGTGACGGATATAAGAGATTCAGTCACACCCGGCTTGTTTTGCATTAAGAACTTTCGAGAAAATAAAATATTGTAATCCCTGCGTAGATTTTTTTTATTCAATGCATAGATAATAAACAATAAACATTCTAACAAGTAAGAAAGATATATTCGGCTGCGACCGCATCTTTTATACCCACCAGGTCCATCTTGAAATAGAGGAAAGAAGAAACTGAAAAAGCTATATATCCGCACTCTATAATATCTTTGCCACTTTATAGAATATACGGGCAAATTATTATCGTGTGTCTGATGTAGTTTATGTCTAACGAGCCACACACCCAAAAAGAACAAATGTTCTTAATTTATATTGTGCTGTGACCCCTTCGGTGAATTTTCAATATCAACGTGCTTCAAACAACTTCCAATGTTTTTTCCAACTTTGAAAGACACATTTTTATTTCTGAGACCAGGAGAATATTTACTACATGTCTTACAGTGGCGGACAGACAGAAGGATAGGCACTCTGTCGGCATCTTTAAATTGGGTTAGAATTTGATGTTGATCGTGATTGTGCACACCTTATGGGATTTTTGAAGTGTGCTTTCAGGTGTTGCAAACATTATAAATATGCCCTCAAATAAATAAATACGCCCTCATCATTGGGTGGTTGGAATATTATTATTATTATTACAACTAATTTAGCCAGAAAAATAAATTCAAAGACTAAATTTTTAAAGCTCTAGCGTATGAGGATATCGCTTCCATTGAAAATCCTACCGCATTTGACATTTAAACCCACGACCATTGAGATGTTAGTCCAGATTCTTAGCTTAGTCGGCCACTCAGGCGGATAAAAAATTTTATTTCTTAATGGTAAAAACATATCACTTGATTTTACATCAGAGAATTGCTCACTTACCGTTGTATAAAATTTTCCTGTTTTTAGCACTAATAAATAATGCGAACATTGACGTTAACATATAATGGGAATTCAAGCTACAAACAACGCTAATATACATAATTCTTAATTCGGCAACAAAATATCGAATAAACGTACATAATGTAAATGATTGGAAATGCAGGTTGGCGATAAAGAAAGGTAGGACAAACTTGATAGAATGACTAACAGACTGCAAATTGGAAACACTCAATAGTTGTGAAAGCCAATGCACCATCGCCTTTTTTAGGGGTTAAAGCTTAGAAATGCGTTAAAACATTTTAGATAGCCTCATGTCGTAATAAGTATTGTATAGGCGACGTTATGTTTGTCTGCGTATTTCTTTGCGTTCTGTTTTCTTCTTTTTTTTGTAATATTTCATCTCGATATTAGTTCTAAAAAGTTGTTTCATGTCTTTCTGTTTTCGTCGAAAACATTTTTTGATAAATGTACCTACAATAGGCCAAACAGTTCGAACAACTGTCATCAAAATAAAGTGAAAATATCAAATTGTCACAAACATCAATGGACCCCGAATATAAGCACCAGTTG
The DNA here is from genome assembly GCA_000688735.1 of Glossina austeni. Classification (NCBI taxonomy): domain Eukaryota; kingdom Metazoa; phylum Arthropoda; class Insecta; order Diptera; family Glossinidae; genus Glossina; species Glossina austeni. The sequence continues at coordinate 175,667 of KK502608.1, forward strand.
AAAGTTTGCAGTGACAATGCTCCTTATTAGTGAATATTCAAAATTTAACAAAAACTCTTTTTGCGATGATGAATTTGCAATATCTGCAACCAGCTGAATGGAAAGAACCTTTTCAAAGCGGTGTTCAATCATCTCAGCTTTATTTCTGAAACCTTCTCATGATCTTATGTTTCATTTGATTATTCCTGGCGTATATGACGCACTTGCCTTTTTTTCATAAGAACTCGTTTTCGGAACCCTAATCTGAGATTACCAAGTGCGAATTAGCTGGGTCCATAGACGACAGGCAACCATTCTGAAGGATGAAGAATCGATTGGAGTTATGAAAAATTTGCATCAGCGTGTAGAATACATAACGTTTCTGTTGTAACA
>KK502608.1:179715-228061 GCA_000688735.1 Glossina austeni
GCACACACGCACACACGCACACACGCACACACGCACACACACACACACGCGCGCGCGCACGCACACACACACACACACACACACACGCGCGCGCGCACGCACGCACGCACGCACGCACGCACACACACACACACACGCACACGCGCGCGCGCAAACTGGTGTGTTTTTGCTTCTATATTCATTTCTACGGCTTGGAAATGCTTTACTTTTATCGCATTGTTTGTAATAACCGACATACATAGATGATTTCACAACTATTTACATTTTTATACATCGGGAGATTTGAAAATGAGAATGAAATGATGTCTGTCCGTTTCTGTATCTCTCTTTCTGAAATGCTTCACCCCGTAATACCACAGCTTAAAAAGTAAAACGTGTCACACGGACTTTCACCAAAATCTTACAAATCTGCTTTGAATCAGCAAATAAGCGAATTACAATTCGTTGGCAACTAAAACAACTTCCAAGTGAAGAGTTCATTATGTAATGATATTCCAAGCGAAAATTTAATGCGAGTGTTAAATGAAACTAATTAAAAATATTGGATTTTAATTAACCTACTGTTGTCTATACAAAAAAAAAAACGTATTTATGGCAGGCACCTGCAAACTACTACTTCAAAAGCTGGAATAGATCAAAATTTTTCATATACTAGAAAATCTATTGCAAATTATTTAAATCCCTTAATGAAGTCTTGATGTGCAGTAGCCCCCATTTTCGAGTTCTTATGATAGTCGTGGTGAGCAAATGATTAAACGTTATGCAAGTCAGCATATATGCGATTAAGAAAAAAAGTACATTGATGGAGGGAGATGATGAGGAGGTACACTAGAATATTTGTGATAACCCGATTTTACCCAGTAGAAGTCTTTTGTACAAACAAGCGTAACATGCAACAGACAATTGAAAGAATCAAATTGTTGAAAAAAACTTCGATGAAGAGCGCTTTTCTTAGAAAAATTCGTATGGATTCAAGTGTAATCATACTTTTAATTAGAATAATAGCACCAGAAGAGACTAAAGTGCAAAGCAGATTTATACTTCATAATTCCGTGTGCAAAGATCCAAGTTTCTGTTTAACCTAAATGCAGTTTCTCTCCTGTTAGTTTTATCTCTAATGTGGAAATAATCAAGAGGCTACTCATGTGTGGCTTTATTATTCTCTCTCGCATTCAAATTATTTGTATGTGTTTTTACTTTCATATTTTCTCTTTTTGTTAATTATTCATTGATTTACCTTAGTTTAGCTCTACAGTTGAATACAAATTTCTACGTTGAGCTCTTACTTTGTCTTGCTAACTCTATTTATTCAGTTTATGTAATATTTTCTTTACAATTTTTCAAACGCGTTAGCATTTGTTAGCATTTCTCTGGTTAAACGCCACACCTGTTTGGCCGCTTGTTCCAAGGCGCTGGGGGATTTACCTTTAAAAAGGTCCAATGTGGGTAAGAAGTAATGTGGACATCTTCGATACTGGAGACAGGAAATCAATTGCAAAAAGATACCATTTATACGATCGGCTATACAACCCTCATCCCATTCAAAGTCTCTGGGATGTTTCTCACATTCATAAAGGAGCAACGTTTTCAGATTGTATGCTGCTATAGGATTACCCGGCAATTCTAAATGGCGATCACGTAAAGTTTTCAAAATGCTCAAACAACGTCTCCGGCAGCCTCCTTTAAACATTAGGCGGAATTTTTAAACGTTGTCTTTCCTTATATTTCTTCAATTTACTCACCTTGCAACAAACGGTTTTCTGCTTCAAAAAAACTTAGCACCCATGCATCCCCTTCCATACTAGCCGCATTATTGTTATTTTTGTTTTGAAATATAACGCTTTCCTTGGACAATAAATCGAAGCCTTCAGTTTTAACCTCGGCCACTATATTCGGATGCGGCCACGGTATGTGGGGCAGCGGCCAGTGTGCAGCAGATCTCGGCCATATACCCGAACATTTAAACGCCGGTGTTATTTGCACTACAAATCTTTCACGTACACGTAACTTTACTTCGGTTGTGTCGCCAATCATCTTCACCATATCTCGGTAAATACTTTTATCGCATGCTTGAGCGACAAGCGTTTGAAAGCGTGCACGTATTTTACGGGAAGATAGATATCCAGAAGCCGTAATAAATTCCACCCATAATGACATAGAACGCTTACGACCATCACTTAACTTTAGCACTGCACAACCCGGCATTGTACCATCGTCTACGAAGTTGAAGACACCCATTTGATTAAGATATAAAACAATTTCAAATTCATTTGGTGAAATCACTTCAACACCTTCAAATCTGTAAGAAAAAAAAAAAAGGCTTGAAATTTCAGAATTTTTTCTTTTATACGGCTTACAAAAATTCTAACGATTACTATGTTACGTATTCTCTTTCACTGATCTGTTTACTGTAATCGAATGTGAATAATTCACTCATCATAATATCAATTATAGTATTTTTCCTTAAGCCATACAGTTAGGTAATAGTAAAATGTTAGTAAAGTATTGCACTTCGGACATATAAGTCACAAATTTATTTGCTTAGTCCAACTTTGCTCAACAAGCCAAAAAAAAAAAAAAAAAAATAGTAAAATGTTGGTAAAAATGCATATAAACAGACTATTTGCGGAAGGCGGACACATTGATTGTAAATAAAAGAGTTTTGAAGTAAAAACGTACAAGTGTATTTCTCTTAAAAAGAAGATCTATGATCTAGTTATACGAACCATATCCGAGAAAAGGAATTCCGTAACATTATAATTATAACTCCAATTTTATTCTCAACGATGGTCTTTCATAAACCGAATAATTAAATAAATAAATAAAATTCACTGAAATTATGTAGAATAATTACATCGGTTACCAACATCTCAATTTTATAATCCTTGGAATTTAAATAAGATTGTAAAAAAATGATCTTTAGTTTTTTTTAAAAGGACTTTTACATTAATCAGATTTTTCTGACAAAGCACATAGGGTTTTAGTGCCTTCTTGAAGACTGATTAGATCTTTCAAACAGAGAACATACACGTTCTTGTCAACAGTAATAGGGCGGAGCACAAATTAATACTAATCAGACTTCTAACCGATAATACGTTTGTAAGAAAAAATATTTGTTTCAAAATATTTTTATGTTGGAGGGAGAAATAATAGAATAATAATATTTAAGCAGGTTATTAAACATATAGCTGCGTATTAATCGACCTAATTTTGAATTAAAAGAAAGGGGATAAAGTCATTTAATCTATGCGGATATAGCTAGAGAAGGAGGATTTTTTAGAGATATTGATTTTTATATGATTTTCGATGAGTATTTTTTACTAAAGAATATTGTTTCTATAATACAGTAAAAACTTGAAATCAAAATAATGCAAGTTGTTAAGATTACATTGTTAGATTGCATGTCGGTTTGAAAAATAATTTTCGACAAAAAAGCGTTTAATGTTTTGAAACGAGATATGTCTTTTTTTTATGATAAATTTTGTATTATTTTTTCCTATTATGGCATGATGGCACTATAAAACTGAACTACAATGTTAAAATATTTTTGTTCATTGTCTTTTCTTAATGAATTACTATCCGAAAGTATCCCTTTTGATACATCTGTCAAAAACAGGACCGTACATTTTACACCTTACGTGTTGCGAAATGAGAGAAAGGGAAGGGAAAGCTGCAAAAATTTCATCCTAAACCTTTAAATTCTTGGCAGAGGAATAGACTCCCTTCGAGTCACTCTCAGCCCCATATCAAAGGTGGTCTTGAGGAAGGTACACCAAGATATTTTTCTTGGAGATACTTTTAAACGGACATAAACGCTGTCTAAAAACATCTGTTCGCTTATTAGAGAATTTCGAAGTCAGCAAATAAAACATTAGCCTGTAACTTCCCAGCAACTTGTCGTAGCACCCAGGTGATCTTTTTCGAAAAAAGCCAAAAGTTGCAAGGAAAACACTTGTTTCAGGTATTTAATTTTTTTTCCATGTTTTAGAAAGTTCAAAACATCTATTAAGCCAGACAACATTTGTTTTTTCTGAAACGTATACCACACCCTTTAATGCCGAGTGGAACCATCGTTACCAACGATATATTTAAGCTAAAGCGCTTTTTGCCCTTTACTTTTAACTGGTTAGTTGGTGTATTCAGAGCGTAATTTTTTAATCTATAAATTACTTATGAAAAATGTGAGTATTAAAATATGGCAATTCATTGATGAAAATCTGTCGAAATTTTTACTCTTTGACTGTTTCATCTAATGGAATCATGTTTGGAGAGCACAACAAGATTAAGAAGTTTCTTTATTTTTCGCCAGGCATGCAACTCTCATTAAGCAAACAATTGTCTATTACCTGGACGGACATAATTCCTAAAATCTTAACTTGATAGGAAATGTATAAACTTCATGGAACCTCTGGCATGTAGTTGTAAATCAAATAATGAAACTATTCGATGTGTGGGTAAGTGTGTGTATGTGTGTGCAGCGAAACTTGGAAAAAATTTATTTACATTTCGAGACAATTGTAAATATCTTGAGTTGAAAGAATTGAGTGTTCTGTGTTGATGTTATACCTCTTACCTTAATGGGGAACTGATTAATATTATCTGTGAGTGATCTCAGCAGCATAATTCTGTAAATTGTTTTTGGCGTACATTTTTGCCTGTTAAGACCGCTATGTCAGTTTACTTTGCGTTTTTGGTTTTTCGGAAACGGGAAATGCAAAAATGAATACTAAAATTTTGTAAATAAATTTTTTACCACTTACGGCTTTAAATAGATAAATTTTCTAGTATTTTGGTTTTCACCTAACGTTCAACTCTTCAATGAGCTACTATCACTTCTGGATATCAATAAAGTCGTAGTAGTACTTCAATCGTAAAGCTTAACAGGAAAGAGGGTATAAGACAATTAAAAATTACGATCTGTAGCTTCAGCTCAAAAAAATACGTGAATAAACATTAGATATACAGTTAGACAAACAGACGCATTTAGATCGATTTAGGAAATGATTTTAAACTCATTGGCATAGTAACTGGCCAATTGGTCTGAAATCATTTTGTCTTTCGCATACATTCGCACGAACTTAATATACAGTTATTGTAACTTGTGAATAATTGTGAGTAATTAAAATAAAACTAAGGTGCGCGGAAATGTCAGGGCTTTTTGGCAATAGATGATGATTGTGCGTTTAAAAGTGGCCATCATTTGTAGACGTGTGAACGATTAAAAATAGATATGATTAAAAGAACTTAGACCCTTGCGCTCGTCAAGCATTCGCACACTTTTTAGGCGCTACGATATGCATGTCTGGATATATCAAGCAAAACAATAAAGTTGTTTTATCTTTCTTCTTTGCTGCCAGACGTAAAAAGACTTTGAAGCAAAAAAAGGCCTTTGATAGCTCACTTAAACCACAAACTGTGAACACTAGCAATACTAGTAGCTGACAGCTTGTAATGCAAACAACTAAACAAGCATTCAATCATTAATAAAATGCAATGCAACATCAGTGCGAGCATGACATGTGTACCTTTATCTTGCCCATTCTGCAATATAAGAATTGTCATCACTATCATTACCATATAGAGGCAGTTTGACACAACAAATTGAGCCTTTTTCCATACAAGCAAGTAGCAGATGTAACGTTCCAATTTTCCAGATCTTTTGATATAACTAGCAAGCGAAATACGTGCATATGTTGGCAAGTACGTACATATATCTGCTTATTTACTAGAACAAATGCATCCGACAAGAAAAACGCAAAAAAAAGTAAAAAACCACACATTAGAGTCTTTTTTACTTGTAATATGTTACTCGAGCGTCTTTTCACAACACTTAATCTTCGTCTTCCTCGTCATAGTGAAGCTATTGAGATGTTGGCTGCAGCAAGTCCTGCATTCCACAATCACATCTATGTTTCAGTGTTGAAGGAAGCAAAAGGTATAGCAACCCTTTCAACATTTTGTATGCCCTGGCACGCTCGTTTTGTTGTAGGTATGATATGTTTTGGAATTTTAGCAGTTTCTGTTCTTTTTTTGCTTCCTCTTTATTATTGCAGATCTATTGACAGCTTATTATTTCGATTTTTGCTGTTGGCGTTGTTACCTTAACTATTTTAAATGTCATAACATGTTTAGTCTTAGCAGATAAGTTTCTGTATATTAACCTTCTTTACCTTTTAATATACTTCTCTGTATGTGATTTTTATTTCTTGTTTTTATGTTATTATTTTTCATTTTTGGTTTTAATTGGTCTTAATTGTTTCTCGGCTGTTTTTAATGGAGTTAACAACGTGTGAGAATTTCTCTTGCAATCTTTACAGATAGTATTTTACTCACCGTTGTACTAGGCAACGGTTTTTACATTACCAGCTATAAACGTTTGCTTGTCGTCCGTTATTTGTTAGCTTTTTTGACATTCTTGACTGCTAAAGTGAGATATTGTAACGCGCCAAATGCGTATTTAATTTAAATTCCCAGCCCGAATTTGATATTTGGCTCGATTCGTCTGCAAACACGTTGAATGTTGGAAAAATTAAAAAAAGAAACTTTTATAACCGTTTCAGAATATTTCTCTTAATAATGTACGAGCACTGGGCTTAAAATCACTATAGATATTTATCTTTCCCATTTAAATCTCCAATGCAAGTATTGTACCGATCCATGTATTCGCCTACAATTAATGACAATATTTGCAAACGTTTATATAGAAAGCTTCACTGCTTCTGTTAAACAAACCATAAAATTTCATTAGAATACGAAGCGCATCAGTAACGGCCCTTCGACCGTTTTTTCAAATCACTCTTACACATATAAAAATGCTTATTTGTCTTTCTGCCCAACTATCATAACTAAATTTCTTTAAAGTGTAACAGCAATGTAGCAGACTAAACAAAAGCGGTGTTTTCACAACTTTTCTGGATGGAAGGAAAGGTAGTGGAGTAATTGTTATCGGGGAGGCTACTAAACATCTATTCAAGTGCTAAAAATATTAAAAATGGCGACATTAGAGCTATTCTCGCGAAGCACTATCATTTTCGGAAAAAAATGATTTAATCTATATTCGTATATCTAGAGAATCACGTAGGGGTTTTTAGAAATATTAAAAAAATGTCAAGTTTCGATTGAACAATCGAAACTTTCATTGTTATTAATTAAAAATGTTTGGACTAACTTATCGAAAAATTTTTTAAAAATATTCATTCATTTCATTAGCCTGGAGTCCCACTGCATAGTCCACATAAAAATACGCTCACGTTTTTAAACAATCTTTTTAATTTTCCTTTCGCGACGATTTTTTGCTCGAAAAGAACTATTTTGCAGCATCCGTCAAAGACGTAATCGTTACACTTTATATGTTGCGAAAGGATGAAAAAAAGCAAAAAATAGACTATTTCTATAACTGAATTCATAACATACTCCAAAAACTTTGTCCTAAACTATTAATTTCTTCTTAGAAACATTGAAATCTATCGAATCGCTACTGGAGCTATATTTTTTGGTTTTTGGAAATACTTTTAAATGAATACAAGCGCTTTCCAAAAACATTCGCTCGTACTAGTGGAGCTACAAATTAACAGGTAAGAAATTTGGCTGCAATCTTCCAGCAGACATTCATTTGACACAGATATTCCTGCCGCGCGTGAGGATGAGTTCGATATTATCCAAGAAAAAGTGGTTCAATTTTGAATGGTGATGAAATTGTAATAATATTTTTTCCACGTATTCGAGTATATTTTTTTATTTAACATAGATCAGTTAAATCAAAATATCTTCTTAACGGACTCGTCACATTTACACAAATTTTCGAAGTGTAAGTATGAAAGCAACTCCCAAACAATGTAGCGAACCTTTTTTGTATACACTTTCTGCTGGATTGATACCAAAGGTATATAAAACTCTTTTATTAATTTTTTTTTATTATTGTTAGTACCATTTTTTTTTCTACTTTCGGCTTGACAAAGCAAAGCAACTACCGAATATCTTAGTTGGAGGTAAAACATGTAGTGTGCCAAACTTCTTTGATTAAAGGACCTTTCAATATCTATAACGAATTTTTTTCTATGTTATATGCTCCAATTCTCAACATGTCGATGAAAGGGCAACATTTTGTGGAATTGCCACAGTCACAAAACTTAAGATAGGAAGCTGAAATTTGACACTTGGCATTGCTTGAATGATTAAGAACCTAAGGGTAGAAAAATGGGTGTGAGCTGGCAATATGCACGCTCACAATGCAGAAAAAGCTGAAGTAACCCCGGAAAAACATTGACAATTTTTCTATTCTATACTTGCATGCATAATTTTTGATTCCGTAAAGATATGCATCCGGACTTCTTTCAGGCTCGCTTCAAAAATAGTCCCGATCGAGTCACTAATACAGCCGCAGTTAACGGTTAAGCAGTTGACTTTGTGTGCTTACCCCATTTTCGGTTTATGAAAAGCTTTGTGTACTTTCCAATGTCATATGGGCAAAATAATGTTTAAATATTATTATATTTATCATATCTCGCTCTATTTCTTTTTCACAAAACAATTCGACAATTTATATGTCTATAAGCACTCGTTTTAACTCTTTTTAAAAAAACGTGTTGAATTAGTTTTCTTGAGAAGTGGTTCTGATGTTATTATAATTATTAGCACCTTTTAGTAAATCACGGGATGTATGGAAATCAAAAAGGAGTATGTATTACTAAGCACACGTTCTTCATAATAAAATTTGTTGGTTATTTTAATATGCCAAAGTGCGGAGCAGTTTCCTCTAACAGTCAAGTCAAATACTGCAGGCTTTGTAAAACATTACGGTAACAACTTGCAAACACTTATGAATTGCTGTCACTTTCTACGCATTATTTTTATTGACGCTGAGTATATAAACAGTTGAACATGATTTCCACACGGAATTGTCGAGCACCGTAAGCTATGCAAGGCTTGGTAATAGAACGAGGCTATACGGTCACATAGTCTTGATTCACACGAGATGCTTTTTTTTATAACACTTTGGATATTAAAATCGAAAGCAAACTATAACCAATAAGATTTATTTAGAGTAGGTTGAACGGCTTAAGTCACCTAAAAAACTAAAATTTCGAAAAATTTTCTTTCTATTACAAGTTGTTGTAGGTACTTGTATACGAACGCGCTTGGCCTACTCACATTTAACAAGTTGCTTTAAAATATTTATTAAAAATTCCAAACATTCATGTCTCGTTTCCAATCAAGTACTTTTAGTGCTCTCTATTATGCCTATCAGCAAAGGTGAGGCATACAAAATATTGCAAAATAACTTTGAAGACCAAACATAGTTTACACACATTTTTATTCAACGTAAGATTTTCAATACAAGTCAACAGCAGGTAGCGCAAAAATGCGCTTCCAATACCTCTTTAGATATGTATCAAAAATTTCATTAAATTAAGATTCGAAATAGATTTAGCCACGTATGTCCATCTGCAGTCTTCTTTTAATGTTTTTGAAAGTTCTACCTAAGTAACAGATAGAAAATGTTTCGTTTAGGTCATCCCCTTGAGTTTTAGAACGAATGTGATTCGCTTAGAAACACATTTTTAATTGCCGTAAAATAAAAAGCATAATAAAACATTTCAAAGCATTCCAATAGATGGTTGAAGTCTGCAACAAATTCCGTTCGCAAACGTGAGACTCTGTCTACTTGTAACGAAAATTTGAAACTTAGCAAAAATATATTTCAAAATATTTTATTTATAAAAGAAAGATCATCCTACGCCTTTAACAAGCACAAACTCCAACAGTTGGTGTTTCCCTAAGCTTTAGCGTGAACGTCCATTGAGTCGTCTTCAGGTTTAATGCAAAGGCAGCTTGGTTCGATCTGTGAACACGTCCACATAAACAAAGTATTTCGGAATCGAAAGTAACGTTCGGTAAACCAGGCGCACGCCAAAACGGTTATAACAGCCTGAGTGATGCCATAAACAATACAATTTCAATTGTAAAATGATCAAGATTGCTTGTAATGGTCGTTAAAGAAGAAGTCATACTCTATTGATCTGCGAAATCTTTTACGAAGTTTAGGCTTTGAAAATCTTTAATATTAATGATCTCTTCTAAACAAGTATACCATTACGATTGCAATGGTTGATCATGTGTTGCCTTTACTGCAAAGAATTTGCAGTAATAATGAAAACGTGCAGTCTTAATAAGAACAGAGAGTACCACTTTTATTTTGTCGGTAATATACGCCTTTTATAATTCAATTCTTAGTGGATTAAGGAAAGTTATCAATTTTTGACATATGCTGGCCAGTTGATAAAAGTTCCTGCTCCTTTTTCAACCTTTCTCACCCAAATATGTATTAATATGGACATAAAGCAAGTAGCATTCGCTGCCTTAACTTCATTTAACCGTCGGCTAGTAAGAAATTTGCTTTATGCTAAGTTCGCTTAAGTACAATAACCTTTAAGAAGGACAAATTGATATATACATATAACTCCTCACATTAATGGAACTCAATACTTTTTTTGTATTGCATGTATATATACACGTGTATCACTTACCTGCCATTGCATTCCACTAAACTCGATATGAACCGTGGTTCTTGCAATTCAACTTCTTTTAAAATATCTTGAACGATTTTGCAAATTTCTCGTATGGCGGTTGCAGTCTTAAACATGCGAGTTTGAACGCGGTCAGCGCAATAACGATTCATCTGATAGATCATACGCGTTTGAGCAGCCATCATATCCGGAGGGACTAACATGGCGCGGGCGGCAGCGTCGTCTAAACCCTATCAAATAATTAAATAAGCAAAACAATAAAAATTTTCAAAAAAAAAAACTAATGTTTTGATATCCTTAAGTCCACGCCGATGATAACCCAAAAAAAAAAATAAAAAGCAAAGGAAAAACGGGAAGCGAAATATGAAAAGAAGTGCGGTTCAATTGTTTGCACCGCTATGACAACCGAGAATAATAACGTGCCAAACAATTACAATAGTTTCGCTAGAGTTCAGTTGCAACTGGTTTTTTTCTTTTGCTTGATTTTTTTGATTCTTTGATATCTTAAAACAATACAACAATTGTTAAATTCGCGCCCGATTAATATTGTTGTAAGTTGTTCGCCTTGTGTCCTTTAGTGTAAGACAGTTTAAAAAAAAAATGCCAACCAATATATGTGAGACTGGGATTTTCTTTCTTTTTTTTCTCTTTTTTCCTTTTCATTTGCCTTTCCTAAAAGCGTTTGAGGATTTGCAATACACGACTGAATGATTGACTGACTGTTACGGCCGCCTGTACTTAATTTCAAAATACCAGTGCGTACTGCGAAAACGATACAAAATCACTGATATAAAGTTATTTGTTTTAATGCACGCAATAACCGCACTCTTTCACACAACTACATATGCTAGCCAATGCTAATAATAACTAAACAAAAACACTATTCTTACTACATTACTACTACTAGTGCTACTACGATTACAGCTATAGCAACTGCTGCTATTTGGGGTAAGCTGCATTTGCAACGATTTTTTCGATGATGACGACGACGATGTTTGATGAGCGACAAGAATCATACGCAATATAATAATAAAAACCATAATAAAAAACATAAAAAACAAAACAAAAAAAACTATGCACACGCACACACAAGACAATCGTTTTAAACCAATACAGCGATGCAACTGATTTACACTACAAATGCAAAATTAAAGTATTCCGCCTGCCTAGCTGACTAGCTGTATGGGATACTACACTCGCGTTATAAATTTTCAAATAAACATACAAGCTAAGCGTAGTAAATCTTGCGGATATTTACAACTTTATCGGCAGATAAAACACATTTAATACGTTTCGAGAGACCATTCGAAACCACCATCGCATCGCTTGCAATCGTTATTGTAGGCGTGTGAGTGTGTTTTAATGTGTTAAAGTTGCAAAGTAATCTGTGTTTCATCGAGGACGTAAAGGGGAGTCTTGCAAGTGTGAGCATACAAATGTTTGCATCTGCATCTAACAGATGTACCTGGGTTGCATTGGCTGCATGCAGTTCGCTTCTTTTGTTTTTATGTTATGATTTTTCCTTGTTGGCTGCTTCTAATTGAATTTATGAATGAACGAACGTACGTATAATGAGAGCTTATATGCTTGTGTGCGTGTGCATATATCTATATTGCTAAATATATATCTATATATCTATATTTATATATTTATATATATATGTATATAAATTTAAATATATATATATATATACGCGCGTGTGTATGTTTATGTGTGTATTATGTGTGTTTGTTGCTGTCTTCAAACACTCACGCCTCTTACCAGATATTGATTTTTCTTCTTTTTTTATGCTTTTACGCACTCTCGAGTACACAGGAAATTTTTTGGTTTTCTGTTCAAGCAAATCCTTTTGAAGAAGTAAATATTTAACTGAAAAGAATCTCCTTTACACCATCTTTCAGATATAAATCTCTCTTCGTTTACTTGTCTACACATAGGCACGTTAAGCTCCTCCCTACGCGATAATCTACACTACAGTCAGTCGGGCGTATTCTTTCGTTCGCTTTAATCTAAACTACCCTCGCTTTCATGCTTTATATATGTATCTCATAGATACATTTTTGTTTTTACTTTTCCTTTGTTTTGTTATTATGTTATTCTCTCTCTTGCTTATTATTCTATGTATACACACATTTAGTTCTTGTATTTGAATTGTTGCGCTAAATTGAATTTGTTAAATGCATTTATCCATAATTTATGTTCAATTTTGTAGTCTTTCATCTATTTTCTCTTTCTCTCTCTCTCCCTTTTTCTCTCTGTCTACTTCGTTCTCTATCCCTCTCTTTCTCTCTCTCTCTCTCTCTCTCTCTCTCTCTCTCTCTCTATCTATCTCCCTCTCTCGCTTCCTAACTCTCTTCTCGAATATATAGTCGGCATATGCATTTCTAAATAAGTGTGTATGGTTATATACGTCTGTCTGTTTGCCTTGCTTTTTGTCTATAGAACTTAACTCACCATTTTCCTCATTCATTGTGTTGTGCTTTATCTTTTCTAGTTATCTTGTAGAGTTTTCAATTTGATCTCATCAAAGCAACTACATTTTGCTTTTTTGTCGTTCTTTTGCCACTTATTACTATATGTTTATATGATATATATGTGGCTTTGTTAATGCTGACTCTCTCCTTGAGATTAATACTAGTATTGTAATTTTTTGACAGTTCTCCACTCTCGTCTAATACTTCTTTTTTGTTGTAAATTATACGTCTATTTTAGCTAGCTATTATTTTAGCTATTTTACTAATGCAATAAATTCAATATATACATATACATACACACATATTTATATGTAAATTTGATATATATATAATTATATATATATATACATATTTATGTAAGTCGGTTTGTTTGTAGAAAGATAAAGTACGTACATCATATCCCTATCTTGGTTTATATGTAAATTTTCTATATGTAATTTAATTTTTGCGACCGTAAAAGGAAAACGCTGGAAACGCAGGAAAAAACAAGACTTCGTCGGTTGTAAATCACCTATACTCTTCATTACACAAATCGTGAGAGGTCGACACTTCTAGAGAGAAAGGCAATATTCACAAAAATTCATTAAAGTCATTTGCGAATTGTTTACTTAACGTAAGGTTTGATATAATGGACAAGTCATCATGTAATTGGACTATTGATGCGGATAATGAACAGTTGCATGCTCGTGGAAAAGGCACAACACAATATTAGATTGTTCGAAAAGTCGCTATGCTAAGTTCATTCATCGGTAATTACGCGATGGATATTAATAATAATATACAATGGTTGAAATAAACGGTAATGGAAGGCTTTACCAAATACGTTCTAGATTAACCACGGTAAGCTAAGGTTATACAAATTTATCTTGTTATGCATAATTTGTATAGTCATAGTCAGCCTGAGAATCTGAGTTCATTTGTGATGTCGAACTATACGCATCTAATATCTGTTTACGTATATTTAATTTTAATAGAAAAATGTAAAGCCAAATTGATCGTGTCCTTTTGTCCATTCATAACGTTGAACGCTGCATTCACTATTCTGGTTCAATTTCTCCGATTAAATTCGAAAATCGACGTTCTTCTTGGATAATTATGACAATAATCGTACAATCAAAATAAATAAAGAAAAATAATTTAGAAATTTTTGTTATTCTTCGAGATAGATGCATCAAAACTACTTTCAATTGAGTTAACTGTATATAAATTCTTTAATGGTCAACCGCAACAATTTCGAAATCGTTATCACAATATTGCTGTAATAGTGGACATAGTTCAATCGATCGAATATCGCATTATGATATAAGATACCGGCACTTGAAAGCATTTCTGATGCGTATTTCTGGTATTTAATATACAAATGTTACAGGCATCGATTCTTTTCGCCGAATTTTCTTATTAGTTAATATTAGTGTAGACTTTTACACCTGCGTCTGAATGTTAAAATTTATTTATAACAAGTCAAACTGGCACACGTTGCCCGTCTTCTCTTGATAAAAAATAATTAATTGCAATCACTTACTTTGTTCCTTTTACAACTTGAAATCTAACGGCAGATCCTCAAAGCAAAATGAACTATATGTACATAATAGCAAAAAAAGTTATATTTCGTGATATAAAATGAAGACATGTATAATATAATTAACTTTTACACATATTAATAATATTATTAATTTCAGTTTCATAAAGTAATTCATCAGCATTATTTTACGAATGTGTAATCGGGTGAAGAACATATCAAAACAATAACCAGTTGTGCATGACTCAAACTGTGCTGATTGGCTACTGATCTACAATGCAGAAGAATATGCTCTAACAACAAATATCCAATGATATAACTTTACTTTATTTTGTAATTTTGCTATCAGCTATAACTTTGTATATAAAGTATCTCACAGCAGAGTAAAGTGTCTTTTTCTTTTTTTTTGAACTTTTGAATATTTCGCTGCGATTCTTACAATTCACGTTTCTCTTCCTAAGACCGTGCGTTTGGCTAGGCGCGATACATAGCGAACATATGCGAAAGTATCATAGCATACTCTTAAATCATCAAAATCCCCATTTTTTCACTTTTAAAAATTCAGCTTAATATGTATATAATTTCTCATTATTACTTTTGAAACAGTACTGGCATCCACACTGCTTGCATGTTAATAGTAACCTCGTTCCATCTCCATATTGAATCAACGTCGGAAAAGTCCAGATCAAAACATTTGCAAAAATCCGACTTGGGCGTATCATTGCAACAAATCCATGGATCTTTAAGAAACCTATTCATCCGATATGTAATTGTGGACAAAACTTTACGGTTAAGCAAATACTTTCTGAATGCTAAAACCTTTCCAATATTCGAAGATCGACAATTTCGAAGCATCTATCCGTATGGATATCTTGAGAATGCCTACAGAACTTAATATCAATAAAATATTTGGCTTTATTAAAGCTATTAAACTAACCATCTAATCTATGTTAAAAAAAAGAAGAAGAGGCGATAGTCTAAGTCATAAGTGCTCATCCTAGTTTTATTTATTTCCTTGGTTTACATAAATTATCTCTCATGCTAGAAGTAATTTTACATTCGCAGCATCCAATATCTACCCGATGTTCTATCATGTATAGTCTTATCCAACGTAAAATTTTGAATCGATTTAAACTTGTTCGTCTGCCTATGTGTAGTTAGTGTTGCGCAAAAAGTTCAGGGTCTACATAATATAGTTATATATTTGAAAGTAGGCGTAACCAATTCCTGAAATTCCAGCAGTCGGCACATTAAAACTAATGTAAGCTGAAACGGCAAGGTTAGTCTGTCCACTGACATCAGGAGCCTTCACATGAGAAAAGAAAGAATTGTTTGAGATAATGAGTATTTAATATTCGTTAAAAGGTGGATACAACGTTTTTACTAATTCACTTCTAAAAATCTGAAAGCAAACATACGCGACCTTAAAAAATGTCTGCAATAAGGAATTTCTTTTTGTAGTTTATAAATAAAGAATAAATTTTAAAACGCACAAAAATATATATGAATGTATATGAAATATAAAATTCATAGACAGTAAAACTGAGACTAACGCAATTCGACGGCACCCCGAAAGCTGTTTAAAAAAGCTCAATTATTGAAAGAATAAAAGATAAATTATGAGAATTTTTTTTTCGAAAAACGAAACAGATAAAGCATATACAGAAAACTACAAAAATTTTAAATGATGAACGTATGGGAGCTATAAAGAAATTAATAAAAACAAATTGTAAAAGTTATTTTAAACGAAATTTTTGTTATTAATAATAAATACGTCAGCGAGAATTTCTATGTATATTAAAAGTACATAAATATTGAAATGCATGTTACATTTTGTCCGGTTTAGGTCGACATACTTGTCGTTGTTGTCGATAAGCACATTTCGTATATTATATAATAACAACGTAGGCGTGAACCGTTTCTATGCTTATCTTTCCACATGTTACAGCCACTTTTATTTTATGTGGTTTTTTGCCTTTTTGATGAAACAATTCCCTCAGTTGTTTTCTTTAGCATTCCCCGGTAATGTTTTTAGTCCAATTAAGAGGGAGGTGCTCACTTCCTGCGTTTGAAGTTTTTTTTGGCGCTTAGTGCGACATATTTGAACATGGAATATGGAAAACAAGTTTTTGTGCTCTTCGGCACGCTAACCAATACTGTTCCCTGTATGTTTATTTTTAGTTAATGTTGGGCCTTCTTTGGGAACTTTTGAGTTCAGTTGTCCGTGTTTTAATTTTGTACATTCATTTTTAATCCGCTTTCACTAATGATCAACAAGTTAAAACGTTATAGACGGGCAACGCCGTTAATTAGATATTTGACACCGCTTCACTTCATAAAATAAACTACATTTTGTTTCTATACAAAGGCACACAAACAAAAATAAATATTTTTTCCGAAAGTCGTTTTATTCTGCACTTATTTTCGTCATAAAATAATAACAATTAGGCTTTGTTGCCATATAAAGGCTACTCTTTTCATGAGTCTTTTTATAAGGTAGGGTTAAAAAGAAAATTAAAGCTATATAGTCCAAATTTATGTTAAGTCACTGCCAATTTTCATATATAAAAATTAAAAACTTGTAACATTTTGGCATATAAAAGCTTACTTTCCATTGGAATAATTATGTAGCAGGGGTTTAAAAATTCGCAAATTTTTCACATCAATTTACTCAACGACTCCGGCGACAAATATCAAAAATATAAAAATGGAAAACAAATGAAGAAATTCTAAAGATCAGATATACTCTACACAACTTGTGGCACAGAATATATTAAGCTCATCCACACATTCAACGCTCACTTAAAGTATACCCACCTTTTATTGGTCTGGAGGATACAGAATCATTTCCTGAATCAATTCAAGCTTGTCTGTCTATTAAACAACGATCTTTATTGAGCAATTTCAGAAATTGCAATTATTTTTTGGCTTTTTCGGAATAAGGCATTATATGAGCATATAAGCACAATCCAACCTATTTTTAATAGCGTTTGCTTTTAGGGCAAACAATGCCATTGCATGAAATACTGTCAAAAGAAAATTGAGATCTGTTAATTGAACGCAATACGATATGGACAGATCCCAGACAAACAGACAGACAAGCGTAACTCGATTCAGAAAATGATTTTAAATCGATTGGCATAATAAGAGTAGGATCTATCTGCGCTCTTTTTATGTGTTACATACGTCCGCAAAAAACTTAATATAATATTCGTAACATTATAATTATTTTTATTATTATTTAGTTAGATCAAAGAAATAAATTCTAGGGCATGCGTAACCTAAATTATGTTATGAATGAGAATTTTAATTTGTCCTTATTCTTGCGAATGACACAGTCACATGAAACAAAGCTTATTGCTAAGATTTATATGATTGTCATTAGTGGCAATTGAACTACAATATGAATTGCTGAAATTCAAGGAATGAGAACTTTAGCAACGTGGCTCTGCGTCGAGAGGCTAAGATAGCAGTTGCAATATGTTGTGACCGAAACTGTCCATAACTGTGAAGTAAATCTTATCGGATAGATTCAGCAAAAAAATGATTTTTCTTCTGACTTTATTAAAATAAAAAATACGTCTTATATACTATAACAATAATAATTAGGAAGACAAAAAGTAAATAAATGCAAGACTTGCAACTTTAATGCTTTTGACAAATTAGACCGCTGCAGGTGAATAAAAGTGCAAGCTTGCAAAATTAGTTTATCATTAAAATAATGCTCTTCTTGACTAATTAAAATAATTTACAAAAATGCAAAATTGACAAAACATAATATACTAAACAAAAATGGCAGTCAAAAATGTTAATTCAAATTTTCTTGGAAAGATTATTTAAAGGTTTTTAAATTAATCTTCTTTATAGCTTTCTCAATATTTACATCTGCATGTGATCAATGGAATCAAAAACTACTTTCACTTTCATCTAAGAACGAATAAAATATGCGCGGTTTCAAAAAATTTGCTTCAAGCTTTTGAAAATATTTTCTACATTCGCTCTTTACCTCCTGCATTCTCTATTATGTGTCTGCTCTTTAACATTATATATTCTTTCTTGAAGCAAAGGAAAAACAGGAAGGCAATCTGACCAACTACTACATCACCTCATGCTTTTTACAAACACTCATTACTCACAACCTTTGCAACGTTTTCTATTCTCTTCTCCTCAGATATTTAGCATTTTTTATAGTGATTGCAGCGTGTATTCTCACTAGTATGCTCGAACAAAGACTGAAGCCTGAAGACAAGCACAAAATATCGATTTCAAATATGTTTCATTTCTAAATGTTGCAGCGATATGTTCATAGAGCGCTTACCAGCACAATTTTGGGTTCTACAAAATAATTGTCTTCGTTTACTTTTTGTATCCACCGCCGAAGAGTACGGATATATGCATTTTCGCAAAACGTTTGCAAAAGCTTCACACACCTCATTGATCAATATCAATTGTTGAATCGATTTAAGAATATTCGTTTTCCGTCTGTTGAAGGCTTTTGTAAATATTCCCTTGCCTGCAATAATTAGTAATCGGCTACAAATTAAGCGAAAGTCGCGAAAGTGTTTACGTGGTCGGTGGTGAAAATGCACCAAATCGTTCAAAAGACCCGGCAACACTAGACTGTAAATGGAGAACACCTTTGCTTTCCAAGCTTTTCGCCCATTACACATAAACTAGAACAGACACATGATAAAAATTTCGGCGTAAATTCTACAAAAGTGGCAAAAGTTACCCGCCCCCTCCGAATATTGTAGAGTATAGAAATGTACTTTTTTATTTTTTTTTAGTTTTTGTTAGGATAACCGTGGTCGGCACAAAAAATTCGGTCACAACCGACCATAATTTTCTTATTTGTTCTTTTATTAATTTGTTTGTAATACACAATATTAAATACCAAATCTGTCTAGGCATGTGTGCCTAGATCATCCGTCCGTTTATTTGTCTTTGTGAAACTAAACGTAATCCAACCAACACATTTGAACCATTTACAAAAGGCTTTATACAAAAGGATAAAAAGATAAATTAACCGTAAGGCATTTAACGGACGGAATTTCCAACTGCGATGAAGCGCTGAAATGAAACAAACTCGAGTAGTTTTCGAGGATATTGATAATGAGCGATGTACGACAATAACGAACTGCGAAGAAGATCAAGGATCAAAGTAGATGAATCGGGCAAAGCCTAAACTGGCTCACACAAAGAAAATGCTTTGTGTTGCTATGAAGTTGTAAGGGAAATCTGCATCATTAGTTGCTCCGAAGTGGCCAAAAGGTTGAGTCCACTTTTTTACTTTTAACAAATAATGTTATTAAAGCGCATCTTTGAAATATACGCAAAATGTGTTTGAATATTGATGAAAAACATTACGGAATTTTTCTTGACGCAATATACTTTCTGTTAACACAGGAGGAAGAAGTTTGTTGTGTGAATAATAGCCACTTGACTAAAGGGAAAACTCTACAGGCGTCGATAGAAAACGTAACAAAATATTTCACACGACCGTCTGGGGCGAAAGCAATCTGAATCGATTATTTCCTACGTTCACAGCAAATAGAAGGTCTTTGCCATAATTGAGATGACGGATATTCAAAATGAGTAAAACTTCCTCATCCATTTTATGTATAGTCGTTTTATTAAACTAGAATCACTTATGGATTCCTTGTTAATTAATGTGCTGAATATTTGACAATGTCCAAAGAAAAGAGAAAGCTAAATATTTAAAAATATTTCTGCAAATTTATCTAATTTACGCTACATTCGGACAGGCATATACATGTATGCACGTATGTTGTTTATAATATTGAAAACTTTATTGAATTATGACAACAGAGAAATCGTAGACCTCATTGTCAACATTGCCGTGATCGAGAATCCAATACCAATCATGGACATTTAATTTTATATTCTATGCGTTTGGTATATGGAATCATTCTTGCTGCAACTCTATTGACCATTTAGGCAGCTATGTGTTCCCACATATATAAATACCAGCCAATATATGCGCACGTATACGTTCTATACCACATCAGTCAAGAACTTCCGGGACGAACAAATCGATGTCGTCTCTAACAAAAACTCCACATTATTTTTAGAAAGTGCCAAATCCCAAGTGCCGACAGTCTAAGGTTCATGTCATTAATTGATTTCCAACGAACTCGTGATGGTGACCACAGTCGCCTCCCCGAAATGGACGGTAGCTTTAAAAAGCATTTTCACATCTTAAAAATTATGTTTATTTATATGATTAAAATAATGAAATGCAATGTATTTACTACTCTGCATGAAAGTTAGGGCATTTGTTCTATTTTCCAAATGTATACTGCACGTACTCACTGTGGAAGAAGTTCATAGTGCCACGATTCGATGACTGCAATGCCGACATTGCACGACGTCAAGTTCCAATTGCTGCCCCATCCATTGCATTCTCTAGATAAGGGCCACATCAGCTATTACCAGTTAGAAAATCTCAAAACGATGCTCCAGGTTTCAAAGAAACGTTGAAGTCGTTATGGAAACTGAAATTTAATTTAAGGCTCGTTTATAAAAAAGTCGCCGGCTTGAAGGAAACGTTGAATTGATTGCACCACTCTTAAAGTACAAAAAGATGGTTTTTCTTACCTAGTCCTGGAAATTATTGACCGATGTATTATAATAATATATTATAGTCCTGCTAACTAAACTGTCAGTCTTATTGAATGTCTGTCTGCATGAATTTTATTTTTGTTGTCTTATTTGTCTCCGTCTTTTTGCTCAGTCTTATGTGCGTAGAATTCTTAAAACGAGCCGAATACTTATACGTGTTTGTGTGTGTGGGTATAGTTATTTAAAACTTCTGTTAAAGGTACTCGGGTAATGTGATGTGATCGCTCGGTATAAGACCGTCATTTCCAATGCCTGTTGCTTAGTTATTGCGATGGCTGCCACAAATAATCACGTTTGCAATGCGCTCAAATCCGTCAAGTATCTTTAGCGCTTCAACTTACATACTCATAACTAATTTTTTTGTATTTCTCCACAAAGCGGCAACGGTGCGGCCGCTCTTTTCAGATCAAAAAGACAAAAAAAAAAAAAAATAAAAGAAACCTAAAACATCATGTAGCTTTCAACACTCTCTATACTAAAGAATTTGTTAGATCTTGTTTCTTCAAGTATTCATACGACTGTTACTTTTTTTAACTTTTTTTTTCTTTATCAAGTGGTACCCCATTTGTACCGTGGTACCCTGGGATGTTATCTTAACCCTTTACTCTTTCTTGTCATCTCTCTTTCTCTCATACTTTTTAGACAAGTCTTTGAATGGTTTTATCCTTAATCAACAGCAGTAGTTTTTTTTTTGTTCTTTATTTGTGTTTCAAGTAATGAAAAGACCTTGGACATGTGTTCCATCATGATCCGTTTGGAATATTAATTGTTTTGTCATGTGAACATACTCTGTCCAGTAAAAATATAAGTAAAGCAAAAGTAGAAGAAAAATATTTTCTTTTTTGCAGCTTTTATTGCCTTTTCGATGCAACGGTTTTTTTTGCTTAATTTTCGTTACATCTTTGTCTCTAAACGTTGATGATGGCATAATAAAGATCTTTAAGTTTTCTACTAGATAGTAGCTCATTTCTATACGTAAAACATTGTTCACCATTGTAGTGCTTCCACTCAAAAGTATATCATTTATTTTTCTCTCTATCTTTACAAATTTATAATGAAACGACATGCCTTGCTTGTTATCCTATGCGTATAGATAGGTTGTCTTTAGATTAAAGTCGGTGCCTTAATGGGTAGTTTCTGCGTTCTTTGGAGAGAAAACAAAATTAAAAATAACAAAATTAACATACAACGAATTGCAAATAGCGGCATTTTAAGTAAAAGTAATCGCATGTATGAATTCCGACACTAATTTGAAAATAAAACTGCTTTGCCAAATACTAGGCGACGAATGTAAATGAGAGCTGGGGAACTACACAACATTATGGTTGAATAAAAACACTGCAGGTATACTTTTCCTTTTTCGAACCCCTTTGAATATCTTACTATGGTTTATAGTCAAGTGATTTATATGTCAAGTCAAAACTCAATGTTGGTAAACAACTCAGATCATCTGAAAAAATGACAATTAAATTTTTCGAGCAATCACCGCTTGATTTCTTTAAAGCTTAATTCAACTTGCTGCCCCACCCCGTTGAAGCCGATTATCTTACAATGTCATATTCAGTCAGTTCAGGGCATTTAAGTGTATCCAGGATGTTAAAATCGGCGGACTTTCATTTAATATCTGTTTTACGAAGTCACCTGATTTAATTTCTTTAATTTTTGTTTAAAAACGATAGCATATTCTTTACAATCTTCCGGTGATGCCTTTCTTTTTCCCTCTTTTTTTTTTAATATTAATAAGTAAGAAAATTATATTCGGTCGTGACCGAATCTCTTATACCCATCAGCGTTATCCTACAAAATACAAGAAAAGTAAAAGAGAAAAATTTTCATGTTCAGTAACATGGAGACCGATTTTTTTTAATTTCAAAACAAAAGTTTTTGTTGCATGGGGGAGTTGGTACGGTGGTCATGTCCTTTGAAAAGTCACTTCAATATCTTTTAATAATTTGTAGGCGATATCTTCATTTTGGCGAATGGGAGAGTGTTTATCACAGATATTACACAATTAGACAGACAGTTGGACAGACGACCTTTTCAAGTGCATTCCAAATTTAAGACTGCCCAAGATTTTATATCCGTTATGGGAATTTTGAAACTTGTTTCTGCGCGTTATAAGGGTATTGGAAAAAAATTTAAATTTTTATACACTATAACATTGGGTAAGCGTGGTCAATTTTTTCCATTTTTGTACAGGTGCTACATCATCGCCCATAGAATATGCGTTCAAATATTTGTACATTGATTTGTTATAATTCATCCGTAATGAGCAAAAACCAATTTGTCATTGCCTTTGAAAAAGAGGTGTTTTCAGTGTACGTGAAGAACTACAAGAACTTTCAATTTTTCTACTCAGCAAGCTGTTTACATGATTTACAAGATGTTTACAACAAGCATTACACCGGCAGGCAGGTAGATGCGCACGCTTAGATCGATTTAGAGATTGATGATGATCAAGAATATATATACTTTGTGGGACCTCTGATGTCTCCTTCTGGACTTTGCAAAGATTTGATGGAATGAATACACCGCTAATCCTTCGATGATCAGTGAAAAAGGTTTAATAGATTATGAAGATAGGCAAAAGAGAGAGAAAATTCTTTGTTTTAGAATGAACGGTCGGGTTTTAATTTAAACAAATTTCAAATATTTATAGTGACAATGACGTAACAAGGACTAAGAAAATTTAAACGAAAAAACGGCGACCAAACGATCACCTTCGTTACGTCTTGACACATCGGAAGATCATTTATTTCTAATATGAGCCGTCTGGGGCACTGGAGATGTTACAAGTCAAATTTCTGGAGGCGTCGCTATATTATGAGATAATTTAATGTGAATACCGAACTAGGTAGATTAGTATTGTGATCTATCAGAGGGTATGTAGGTATAAATACATATAAATACATAAATACATACTTGTTGACTGGACGTAGTGCGACAAGACCTTTTAGGGCCGCCATTTTTGGATGCAAGTTAACGAAAAAGTAATGTGGCATGACGTGCAAAAGGGGAGAAAAATGGTTATTTCGTAACTTCGATTGGGATCTATTGCAAAGCAAAATGTAAACAATGGCATATTGGAAAAATAAGATCTAAGATTTATAAAAGTAAAAGGGAATAAGCTAGGAAGAGTAAAGGGAATATGTTGGATTTAAAACAGCTTTAAACATTGATGAACAAATTGATCACAATACATTGAATATAATCGAGGAATTGTTGATTGTGGCTTAATTCCAACTTATGAAATTTTAGAAAAATTGTATCAATTTATGTGATCAAAACCCAACGAGACTTGCTATTCGTTGCTCAAAAATCATTTTACTAAAAAGGCGCCTTTGACTACTTCACCATGTATTCTTGTATATTTTCATATACACACATAAAGTATTTATTATGATTTTTAAATTAAATAGATAAAATATTTTTAAAGCTTTGTTCGCAAAGTTGTAAGCCTTGCGTTTCTTACACTTTATTATTAGCCCGAATAATACATGATGTTTAAATTCCTAAAAAGGTATTTCAAAATAATTCCGTATATAAAAATAAAAATAATGTTCAGATAAAACAGCTATAGCAAGCAAGGATGCCTTGAGACGAATTTCATGAACCACTCCTCAGAAAATTTTCAAATATTTTATTAACACTAGGTTTATGGGACGCGTCATTTTGACTCACTTCGAATTTTATAAGGAAAATTACAAAAACCCTTTGAATTTTTATTTGACGCGATCGTAATGTAGACAAAATTTTTAGTAAATTAGTTCTACCCATGCAAACATTACAACAATAATAAGTAGGAATGTACCGACAATAGTCCAATCCGTTATCTCCGTTATCCGAAATCGTTATCTCAAATGAAACAAGCAATAAGCAACAGTAAAAAGAAAGAAACGTAGAATGTAAATTGAAGCCACAGTGCGAAGAGATTTTGAAGATTTTAGTTGCTTGGTTCGAATATTGAAAAATAAAATATTAGAATATTTTTTGAATTAGTAATTCTTTTGTGAACTTCAATTTTATACTGTTTTAACAAAAAGCCCTTCTTTATCATCTAAAGATGTCTAGAAGAGAAAATAAAATTTTGCAAAAAAAGAACGCGTGTGAGGAGTGTTCTGGATCTGAAGACGATGAAAACGAAGTGATTCAAAACGAGGGTGAAATTGAGATTTTGAAATCTGATGAAAATATGCAAGCAGGGGAATCATCAGATAGTGAAAAGTGCGAAAGAAACTCAACAGAAATTAGGTCTTCACAGAAAAAGGGTGCGCATCCTATCCGATGCTGAATCTGAGAATTAGACAAGTATTGCGAGATCGTCCCGAAATTCGGGTAAATTCTGTGGTACGGAAATAGCGGTCGCTAGAACAACTTGGATGAAACTGGAAATGGGCGGATATAGTTGTCGATATCCTATCCACAAAATCTTCAAAGACATCGTTGGGCCTACTGGATACGCAAAACGAAATGTGATGGAAGCTAACGTAAGCAATGCTTTTCATTTGATTATAACCAAAAGCATTATAGAACGTATAAAGAGTTGTACTAAAGAAGAAGTACGTCGTGTTTTGAAAAGAGATTGGAACGTTTCAACCACGAAGTTACTTGCGTTTATTGGGATTTTGTACGCTAGGAGAGCGTATAAAGCAAATTCGCTAAATGCCTTTTATTTTTGGTCCAAGAAATGGGGACCAGCTTTTTTTTCTAATACAATGCCCAGAGCTGAAGTCATGCAAATTTTTCGATTCGTCCGATTTGATAAAAAAACGGAGCGATCCGAATGTTTACGCACCGACAAATTTGCAATGATATCCGAAATACTGAATCAATTTATACACAATAGTCAATGCTCTTATAAACCTCACGAAAATATTTCGACAGACGAGCGACTGTTCCCTACTAAGCCTCGCTGCAAATTCACACAATATATGCCAAATAAGCCGCACCCTCCCTTCCCTTACTAAGATAAGGGTGAAACGTCAATTTAATTTGTGGCTCTAAAGTTAACCGAACCATATCTTCATCACGGCAGAAACATAACCATAGATAATTTTTTCACCAGTATTCCTTCAGCTGAAACATTAGTTGCACAAAGAACCAGTTTAGTTGGAACTATTTCAAGAAATCAAGAAGGATAAAATGAAGTTGTATTCTTCAGAATATTATAAATCAGGAAAATGCATACTCACTGCATCTAAAGGTGCTGACACTAAGTGCTAAGATTACCTTTATAACAATAAAAGACAATGAAAAACATAGCGCAGAAACAATAGCATATTACAATGAGACGAAAGTTTGGAGTCAACATAGTAGACCAAACGACTCGCAAATATACCACCAGAGCAGCATTTTTTCGATGGCCCCTCCAGATGCTCTTCAACATTTTAAATTTAGCGTCAATAAACGTATGGATCTTATACACAGAGTCTATTGGATCAAAATTACCCAGAAAAGATTTCCTATTTCATTTGGCCAAAGAATTTGCAGAAGAAGAAAAGAAAAAATGCAAAAACATAGACTATAATCACCCGTCACCTAGTACTTCGCAAGGACGTAAGACCTGCCAAACTGGCTTTCATAAAAGACGCAATAACATCTGTAAATATGTGAGAAGGCTGTTTGCGGAAGGTGGACAAAAAAAATTGACTATTTGTGTAAAAGATGCGCGAAATGTATGTGGAATATTGAAATAATGTATAATAAAATCATTGAATGATAAACACTTTATACCTCACACTATATATCTCATATTTTCATTTTTTACCAATAGTGTATAATTACACTGCTTTCTAAGTGTTGTTATATGTATTCGTTCATGCGTCAAATTGACGTGCGTTCGTAGAGATAGGTATATAAGAAACGTTCGTAAACCTAGTGTTAATTAAGACCCTTCATGTGACCGATTGAGACCAATTTTCATTAGACTCCCTGCAGTTGCTCTGTAAGATACTGATGTTGGAGATTAAATTAACATTCGCTATTGAAAGCGATAGCTTTTTGTAGGGTTTTCGATTTTGTAGGCATATCACGTTCACTTAAAAGCTTATGGTTATTAAAATTTGAGCTAAGTCTCTATTTCAATTTTTGCGACGGTGGAATTTGGATTGGTTGCTCGGAAGTGCGGAGGGGTATGGATAAAGCGATTCACAATTGGGCCCTTAACAAGAACATAAGCATGCTCCACATGATCTCTGATACAAGTTACTGATTATTACAAATGAAATTAGGAGACTAGTTTGTCAATCTTTCGGGGATCGAGGTACAAACTTCTTTAATTGAAAAATCCTACTTATTTCCTACGATTTCATTAGAAAAAGTAGAAAGAAAGCTAAAATGACTTCGCTGTAAACTCGTGAATCAATTTGTATTTGAATGAAATGGCACGTTTTCTGTTCTGTTAAAAACGTGAAAATTAATTTTTTTTTTTATATATTATTATTATTACAATAAATGTGAAGACGGGCACACGCACGTTGAATTATTTAGTAAACCAATCGAATACAATTTAAGATTTACAACACGTTTTTTGTGCACCTAGATAATATATCGATCACAGACCGACAATCGTAATATAAATAATAAAACTAATCAAGTGAATAACAGTTGGGTGCTCATTGTGTAGCGCAGTATTCTTTGTGGGCATTTGAGTTAAAATCACGGTTTAATTATGGTGAATTATTTGGTCTACTCTCAACATATTAATTATTTTCTTGCGAGGTATTTTTTTGTTTTTTTAAATCTATTTGAATCTTTTGCCTAGAGTGGCTTGTTTACAATATGTTTGGGGACTTCTATGTTATGTTATGATTTGTCGATTCATTCATTCATTCCTTCCTTGACTCTTAACTTTAGCGATTACATTTTTCTTTATCAAACACGCAGCATTCATGTATGCATGTGAAATTTATATAAAGTTCTTTTGAATTCTCTTCGGTTAGTTATTGCTGCTGCGCATGTTCATGTTTTGCACTGGCAGGAGATACCTCTGCATTTCCATCTTTTAGAGGGTATAACGCAATGGATACATATTTTAATTTTTAATAAACTCTGCCTTTTGTATTATAGATTTCGGTATTTTGATTATTAAAAAGTGGTGTCAGCAAGTTTTACGCTTGGTAGAAAACGTTTGAAAAATGAGTCAGCTGTGAGCATATTACTGCTACTACTTATTAATGAGATATGTAAAAAATAATTCTAAAGAAAAAAAATTGCAATTGTGTAAAAATCTGGCGTCCAACTTATAAAATAACGCTATAAGATAATGCTCCCAGACACATTTTCTAGTAACGATTGCTTAGTTTCGTTCACAATGTATGAGGAGTGGTCCAGTGGTGGCTTCGATGGTTCGCCCCATGCATCTGTCATTCACATTGATGCCATATTTGAAAATCACGCCATTTATAGAAATAATCTCAAGATATCGAAATCATCAGGTCATTTTGGAATATCCTGTATATTGTTATTGTTATTATTATTATACATTTTCGTTTTCGTTTCATGTTCGATCTAGTGATTGATTTGACTTCTGCTCTTTTTGTCATTTTACTGGCCATTGTTCTTAAAAGTTTTTCTTAAAAGTTTCTTTATTTTTTTTGCTTTAGTTAACTCTATTCGACTTGCACCATAATTACGAACCGCCAGCCACCAGCCAAGGTAGCAGATTTTACTCCACTGCCAATTGATGGTTTGGTCTTTTTCAACCTGCCGCCCAGTACGATTCGGTGTGTTTTGTGATTTCATATTAATTGAATGTGATTTTAACATTTTTGTTCCAATTTGAGACGAGTTATTGTATTGTATGTATATAATGCATACGAGTGACAGCACTAAAAATAAAAACAACAACAACGGCCGACAGGAGGCATAGCAAGAGAAGACAAAAAGGGTTTAGATTAATATCACATATTGTGTTTTTTTAAAAGCTACGTTTGAACATAGTTTATAGGTGTAGTCATCCAAATGTGCATTGAATTGAGAATTGTTTCTTTATTTATTTATTGTTCTTTTTTCATTTGTTTAATTGAAAATAGAAAATTTAATCATTAATTTCTATAATACTTTGTTATGAAGGAGATTTTATTTTGCAGATATACTGCAAATAATTTTATACAAATCACCGGAGTATGGCGTATTGTAGTTTCCCATTCCAACGCCATTCATAAGAAACATTGCCACCATAAGAAGACAAATTATTAGTTACAACATTAGCTCTACTAGACAAACGTCGATTTATCGTCTTCTTAGTAAAGTTGATAAACGGAGTAATTGACTCACCAGTTTCGTTAAATGAAGCAAATTTATACGGTCCGTCCTGCAAAAAGCTCTCTTCTTGTCAAACTAAGTTAGTATAGATCTAATAATGGATTATTTAGGACAAAATAAGGACCATTATAATATTATAAATAATGTTTATAATCTTATTTCTTTATCGGACTCAATGTGTATCATGAAATTTACTCACTTTAATATCCGAACATTTCCAATACTGAAACTTAACTTGAATTTAAAAAGCTGTTAAACGGTGTAGTTATAATAAGCTGGCAAGCTCTAGCATATTTAAATCGCTTTAGTGTTACGCTCTTAACTGCGGCACCTCGCTTAAGATTGTGTTTCTAAGTAAACGTAAATACGTTTTAGCTTTCCCTTTCTTTTCATTCTTAACTAATCATTCATATATGTAATAGATTTTTGTTTCAGTCCTTTCGCTTTATCCAATCCTTGTTATTATGCTTTGCCGTAAATGGACCGATATCAAGTTGTCTAATTCACTTGAAGTTTATTGTAGCTAGATATTTAACAGAAGACAGTGTGTTTTCCAACGATATTTGTTGGAAAACGTGGGCCCGAGAACAATGAGCGTCTGCACATTTTGTACTCGTAAGCCATTAGTCGAATTTCTGCTTCACATATCTGCTTTCGACAAATATGCGTTTGTTTTGATTTTTGTATTGAAATTTTAGCGTCTACCGGGTTTGCCCATGTGGACATCTCTCGTACAATAGACTCGAAGATGTTGATTGCCTCCGTGCTAACTTTTTCTTTTGTTAAAATGTCCGCGTAGAGACAATGCTCAATTCTTGGTATGCGGCAAAGAATTTTACTAATTTCATTAAAAGCAATCTGAAAAAGCGTAATAGAAAGAGGAGATCCTTGTGGAATGTCATTCACTAGCGAAATGAATGATTTGGAGTAGTTGAAGAATTTGGATCCAACATTCCATGATTTCATGAGGCTCGCAATAACATGAAGAGCAACTTCGTCAAATGGTTTTTTGAAAGTAATTGAGAATATTGTTGCATGATTCCGTTCGGAAATTGCTTTGGTTGCAAAATAATTAATATGTAAAAGAGCGTTGATGCATCCTGTACACAGTTTGAACCTTACTTGTTGCAATCCGTTCCTTGGACTCAGGAAAACAAGATAGTCTAGATGCAAAAATCCTTTCCAATACTTTTGAGAGGCAAGATAAAAGAGAGATTGGACGATAGTTCAATGCGATGGAGGCATTTTTAATCTTTGCAATTGGAATAACTGCTGCCACTTTCCACATGAAGGGAATGTCAAAGATGTTAATCTATAAATATATAAGTAAATGGAAAGATGGTATAAAACTCGATTATTCTATATTTGCTTGAGATGATATGTAAATATTTATAACGAAGGTTTTGCTCCATAGTATATTTAGAACGAAAAACACTTAAAAATATTGTCCACAACTAATCGTTACACATTTTCCACCTTCCTGGGAACATGTTACTTGCGCGTTGAATGATAAACTGGTTTTTAAACTATCCGCGAAGAGAAATATTGTTTTGGTGTCGTCTTAAAAACAGAAAAGCTCATACGTCACTTATGGGAACAAGCGATAAATAGAATTTTAGTTAATAAATGCAGCGCAGTTGGGCTTTGAAGCTGTACTGACAGGTTTTGATATTTTCGTCTGAACGTTTCGATACTGAAAAAAAAATTAAATTTGCAAATTGCGGTCATTTTCCTATCAATATTCAACGTAGCTACGGTGGTCGTTGTCGATAGCATTTCTCAGTGATGGTGGCTACCGTGTTTGAGAAGTTCGTATTACATCACGATTTTTTGACTCTTTCGAATACAGATCATAAGTTTTTGATTCGCCCCCGATAATATTTAACTCAAAAGTAAATAAATATGACGTGAAGTGGGTTTTTCAACCGTAAGTGTTTTGTTTGTTTTGTTTGTGCGCGTGCCCCTAACTAATTTTTAATTTTAACACTTATATTACTAGTTTGTTTTGACTTCGCGGTAAATCGTAACTTAGCGAAGGCATTTTTAACAAAAACACAACCCTAAAAAAATATGGGCTGCGTTGGTGGTCTACCTTCACTTGTACTGTCTTACGTTCTCGGTTTTTAACAACGCTATCAATGGGATATAGATGCGCGGGAGAGACGTCTAACTCCTCCTAAATTTCCACGTTGACCAAAATCACATTATTATTTGACGTTGAGCCATTTGATGACACATAACATCTATTTATTGAAAACGCAATGCCTAAATCACTATTTTTCAAATCTCGAAAGAGTTAACATTCTATTTTTGTAAATGTTGCCCCATTTGTAGACAAGTGAAAAATTAAAGTAAAAATTATGCCAAAGTTTTTCCTCTACAAATGGCGCTTAAGACGTGGCATAATATTGTAAACAAGCTGTGCTGTATAATTTTCTGCAAACCTCAGCGTCAATATATTTAGCTGCTTCATACCGTTCATATGTTTTTGTATAAAGAGCAACTAAACCACCACTTGTGTGGCCGATACATCATCGGACCAACAACAAGGTGTAATTAGGTGCCCCTTATGCTGTCAACGCCAGAGTACATGATTATAGGGTTCGATTCATTTCTTGTCTTTCTTTTCTTTACTTTTCTGTCAACGCAGAAAAAAAGTAAATATTAATTTAATGTCTAGCAAACAAGGCGTACTTGAAAATGAGCAGAGCAACTATGGTCTTGATTTTGGGGAAGCTGACTAACATTGATTTAATTCATCATCATTGCTTTGCTGCTCTTGTTTGTTTGGTTTTTTTTTTTTTATTATTCTTCATTAATTTTTATTTCTCCTTCCTTGTGCTGCATCTATAAACGTGAATTTGATATACCTACTGCAGCTTTAGGTCATTTACCGAAAACAACTTCTTTTATTTCGTTTATGCGATCCATTACGCATGAGCCACGTACGGAAGAGGGAAAACGACTCAAAGCTTTCAGTTTGCTTAAGTGTAAATTGCTTGAGACCGCCTTTACTGTAAAGGTAAAACTTACATTTTTTAGATATATCTATGGGATGGTTGGCAAAAGTAAACACAAGGAAAACGGAACGAAGAGAAAAAATTGCGCAAATTTAAAAAGAATTTCTTTATAGCTTTTCAGAAAAAGTTACATATATGAACGAGTAGGCGTGGTTCAGAGGCTTAAGATAAGCAGATATATTACATTTTCTTACAATATTTAGATCCTCTTGTGCTTTTTGATACAAAATGCTTTCAAATTAGAATGACCAAAGGATGTCTGGTCAGAACGTATTAAAATTTCTTGAATAGTGAAAAGCATCTGTTTAAGGATATATCTCTTTCTTTTTGTGTTCCTAATTTGGTGCGCGGGTTTATAAAATTTGTGAAAAATCAAAAATATAGAGAAGCCCACTAAATATAATTCGGATTGATATTTTCGATCTAAGTTCAGTACCAATGCACTTCATCTATCCACAACACCGAAGCAATTGAAACACCGAACAATACGGAGAAATTTTTGTATTCTTAATCATTCCTGACTTTGTTTGTTGTCAACCCAGAACAGAAATATATGCCTCAAATTTGTGCGTTTCATCTCTATCTCTTCAATATTGGCGTTGTGCAAGCCACAAAGAGGGATCGCGGCTGGCTCGTCAAGAAATGTTGGCCTTAACAAGATGTATAAGGTTTATCGATTTTGTTATGGTGTATGAATATAGACGGACTAAAAGAAATGCATAGATGTGAAATGTTATTTCTGAACGAATCAATATCAATAATGTTCGTGCAATCAATCGGTTAATATTTCTTGTACATAGTGAATGTACGCAAAGATATTTTGCGTAGCTCGCATAAGTATAAAATTTTCAAATGTTACTGTTTATGCGCCATGTATAAGGACTTTTTTAAAACGCGTCTTCTGTAACCAAATAGACCATATAGATCTCAAAAGTTCCTTTTCTATTTCCTTTGTTTTGACTTCGGCGAGCAGATAGTTGATTCATGTGATCTATCTCTTCAGTATTTTTCTTAAAATAACACTATTATTATTATTAATTACGTTGGCAGTCCGTACCGCGACTAAAAGGCCAATTGTACTCGTCTGTGCCAGTAACCGTCTAGTTATAGGATTTTTATAAACCGGGCGTTATAAACTGCTCACCAAACACTTGATCTTTGATTCTGCAGATGGCCTGACATTCACATAGAATATGATAGGGCGTTTTACTCGTCCCTTGGCAAAATCTGCATGAATCGGTATCGAAGATATCCATGTTTTCGAAGTGATACATGAGGGAATTATGATAGAGGTCTGCGACCAAGGGTAGTTCGCTCCTTCCTAATTGCAGTAGTTTGTTTGCTATTGCTACCAATGACAATTCGTTTTTTCCGTGTCCATTGCGCTAGCAGCCTGTTAACACGGCTTGTCGGTACACCACAGATAGGTCCAGGATCTAATGTGATCCCACCGTCCCCGTATTGCTAAACAGTCAGCCCTAAAAATAACTCTAAGATGTGCTTCCAAATACTTTATAGCGTATAATTAAGGCTATTTTGCAAAGAATCTGCGTAAGATATATATAATTGTTTTAATTATTACTGATAAAGGTATCAATATATCTCGTTACACATCTTGAACGTCTTGAACGTCTTTTTATGCGTGTATGTTTAAAAAAAAAGAACGAAAATATAAAAAAATTAATCCATATTAATTTTCTACAAACGTTAAAAGCCTTGTTTTATTGTTCAAAACCCATTGTTACCGTTGTTTACGAGCAATGTTAACTGTCGTTTGGAATGGATTATTGAATAATTTAAATGCCGCATACATGACAAGCACGATGCGTACGGCATAAGCCTATAAATGAGTATATTTATGCGAAACAGCCTAAAATAACAGAGAAGTAGTTGTTAATGTTTGTGTCGGTTGATGATTAAGTGACTATAAATTATTATTTATAAAATATTGGTCAATAATTTTCGGGACAAAGTAAGAAAAAGTATTTCTTATTTCTGTTTTTTTTGCAAAGTTGGGTTTTATTTATTAACATACAGTCTTTTTAAAGAGCGATACGATCAATTCAATGTTTCTCTACTGCGTCGATCTCTTTTTTATGAAACGATATTCATTTCCATAATCGAGCATTATTTTTAGGCGTTGATCTTTTCTAGTGTAACCACACCTTTTAGGTCTTTAGTGCATCATCGATGCCTGTTCGGTATTATTGTTTTTGGCGACGAAGGGCAATAAATATATATATATATATATAGATATAACACTTTTCCAACCAATGAAACCAACCATTTGAAAGCTATTTTTCCCATCAAAAAATCCATCAATTAATGCACGAAATGCATATTTTTCCATTCCTGTACTTATAAGCAAATAAGCGATTTAACAAAGGTCGCTTGAGTGTTGCTGCTTTCGAAAAACAAGATCTATATTTTTCCTATTCCACGTGTTGTTGAGCGACGCCCTATTTTTTTTTTCACAGCCAATACCATAACGTTCTTAACAATTGGAGATAAATATCGTAAGCGATATAAAATATATCTATTCCCATTTTAACATATGTAGGCGGTATATGTTAAATCGTCCGGCCATCCATTGGGTGTTTTTGAGAATTTTAAGATGGCAAATTGAGAAAATTGAAGCACGTATCCTGGAGTTAAATTCGGAATACGTGTTATTTACGTTTTTCTGCAGCAGTCTGTAAACAAACGCCTTTATCGTATGGAAAAGTTAGCAAACTGCACATTTGCTGTATAACTTTAAATGCAATGACTTTTTAGGCAATGTGCTAACTATGAATGAGACTTGGGTGTGCTACAAAACACCACAAGTTCGAATTTCTAGTGTCGAGTGGCAGCACCTTCGTCATCCGCAGCCAGAAAACAAGCTTACCAAAAGGACTGTGTTCTGAGATGAAACTGCGATCGAACATATTGGCATTAACTAATATAATTTTAAAGAAAGAATGAGATTGTAAAGAAAACTTGAAGAAAGATAACCTTTTGATCTGTACAGACGCAAATATAATTTATACCTCTAAGTCCAGTGCAAAAATTGGGACTTTTGATTCACTGACGTGCACAAAATTAACAGCCTCCTACTTGACAGGATGGTTTACCTTTAATAGTTTACCTTTAAACTAATCAATATTTATTTAAAATTAAGTTTTGCCGTATGTTTTGAGTTGAGGAGTTCCAATTAAGTGTAAAACAGTTTATAATGCGTTCGCATATATGCCTTTAGCTAAAGAAAAGCTGAAAATTTTAAAGAATTTACTACAATTTAAAGCTGATTAATCCAACTTTTGACTGAGATCCAAAATAATAAACCAAGTCGCACATTCAAAAAGTCAGACAGCTGGTTGCTTGAGATGGTGGCTATTCAAAATATGCCTTAACATAACCATTATTTCTTAGTTCTTTGTTTGTTTGTTTATTACTAATTTTCTTCTTTTTTTTTTTTGTTATTCATATTCAGTTTTCAATTTCCTTTCAGGAGCATGTTGATGTAGAATGTATTAAAAATAGAAAAAAACACGCAATGTTGTGATAGCAAATTTTATTTATCTTTTCATATATCTATATATTTATGTATTTTTTTTTACTTTTGTATTAAAAGTAATCAAATAATTATAGCTGAATACAATTTTCTAAAATTATAATATCTTACAAGAGTCTCAAGCAGTTTGCAGCAAACTAAAAAGAAAACACTTTTTCCTTAACGAAAAAATTTTCGTTTCTGTATGCATAACCTACTTACGTTACTAAAAAAAGCACCCTAAATACAATAGGAATCTGAATTATTTTTATTTGTTTTTACAACTAACAATAGTTTTTGGCTTAAAAGTAATTTTAGCTTTTTCTTGCAGTTTTTTTGTCTACATTACTGAACAATGAAGATGTGCTTAACATGTTATGCCCTTTTTAATACTCAGGCGTACGTATTAGAGAGACCTTACGGTATGTATGTTTGTATTTGTGTTGATTCTAAGTCAATGTAGCCATATTTGCCTCACTTTGTCCCTTTAAAGTTTGCAACAATCCAAATAGGAAAAACTTCGATAAAACGCTGAAATTTTGAATACATTTTCTTCGCTTATTTTAATAGCATCAATTTGGAAATAAGTTTAGTCCATTCACAATTACGCAAAAAGGAAGATTTTTACAAAAAAATAAAAATGTTCAAAGTGTTGCTAATGTACAGCAAGTATCATTTTGAAACGACCAATTGGAGCTTTAATAAAAAAAGTGCTCCTAACCGTTTTACAGAAACGCATGATTTACAAAATATTTTCGCCTTAGGTGATGGGTATATAAGGTCCGCCTTAAGGCAATATAATTTTTAGTATGTATAGATTTATACATATATATGTTTACATATATATTTATATATATTAGCGTGTGTGTATGTGTGTGTGCATTATCATTTAGGTAAAACATATCTTATTGTAAAACTTTAATAAATAAGCCTTTTTCTTGTTATTGCTATCGTCTAATATACACCGTAGCTTTGTATTTGTTTGTCATTGTGCTCACGTTTACAACTCTTCTAAACATCTGGCATTTGTTAACATAATTCGTGTCAAACGCCACACTTGTTTGGCTGCATTCTCTAAAGCTCCCGGGGACTTGCCTTTAAATAAATCCATATTTGGTAAAAAATAATGCGGACATCGTCGACACTGTAGGCATGATATTAACTGTAAAAATATGCCATTAATACGATCGGCTATACAATTCTCTTCCCATTCTAGCTCTCGTGGATGTTTTTCACATTCGTACAGAAGCAGAGTTTTCAAATGATACGAAGTAACCGGATTACCGGGTAAATCTAAATGGCGATCCCTTAGTGTCTTTAATATACTCAAGCAACGACGACGACTAGCTCCTGCAAATGTAAAGAATAAAAAGAGAATAAGGAAATTTTATAATTTTTTTAATTATATGCTTGAGATATTGAAAATGCCCTAGAAAACACTCAATGCAAAAAGCTTGTAGTTGAGTCGAGGCACACATTCATGCAGATAAATTTTATAAGCACTTTCAGTGGCTACAAAATGATGGCTCGGTGTAGCTTTTTAGCGTCTTAATATCGCTATTGAAACTGTTCCCCTCTATGACGTGTTATTCAAGAAAAGCATCAAGAAGCAAGTGTGCGATTTTACCCTGTACTGACAGATTTTAGATTACATACAACAAGATCAGCATTTCGAAGCCTGCAATAAATTCAGCCTAACACGTAGTTTTTTCCAAGATACAAAAGCAGAACGGGGAACGATATGTGCAGCAAAAATTTACTATAAGACTTCATTTCGCAGCCAATTTAATGCAAATTAATTGTGACAGTTTATAAAATTATGATAAGCTTTGGAAACGCGTAAGATTGACGTGTGCCATCAAAATACGAAGTTTTCTTAAATTTGTTTCTTGTTCGAGAATATAATATACATTTGCAATCTTTATTGAGGGTATATCTTTAAGTAAATAGTAAAAGGGCGAGAATAAATACAAAGCTCCAATTTTGAAAAGATATAATTGATTTTATTTCTTCTATTATATTATACATAGTCTTCCATATACTTCAATCATTGCCGAAGTAGACCACTACAAATCGATTGCTATTAGTTCAAATCGTTCTCCTGTAGCTAAATCAAATTTCGATCGATTTGTGACACTTTGTAATGACTACAGAAACTAGCTTTGCTGGGCATTGTATATTTTTTAGTTTGTCGACAGAATTAGGTATTTAAGCATGACCAAACCAAAATAAATATGCGATTTTTTCATTAGGTGTTCAATAAATACTTATTACAAGGCCTAATAATGGAAATGTTCATCTTAAATATCTGTGGTCTTTTGCCTCTTGTTGGGTAGCTTACGGATGCCAAATTTTTCGCCCCAATTTAGTATGCTGAAGTACTATTACTATTAGCAGCCCGTCTGTCTGTCTTGTTTTCTTGTGTTCAACTCGCAGGTCGAAATTTTTGAGATATTTTGATGAAATTCGATATATAAATTTGTTTTGGCTCAAGGACGGACGCTACTGCGAATATTGCAGATCACACCAGTTTTTCAGCCATTCCCCATACAAAGCCTTATTTTGAAAATTCATTATATAAATAAATGTATTAAGCGAAGTAGTGTAGGGTATTTAATAATAGACCGTGTTCCACTGTGAGTATCTTTACTTCTTTTAGGATTATTTAGAATAGTTTAGTAAATTTGTCTTTTTTTATTCTCGACTTCATTTTCTAAAGAATCATTTTCTTGAAGAATCATTTACAGCCTTTACAACTTTCATGACTGATAGCTCTATTTCATATTATATCGCACATTTTTTCACATGAAAGACCAGTCTCTAAATAGATTATATTTTTCTTTAAACGCAATCGGCCCATCACACATCTGTAATAATAGAAACTTACGATCAGTCTATGACAGATATTAATCTCAGCTTAAGACAAAATATTTGCCAACGTATTTAAAATGTTGCTGGAATTATGGGCTCGACCGGCTTAAAAATATGTTGACTGCAGAGAACAAACTGTAACTGAAACGGATATCAAATTAAAATTTGGTGCAAATATATAATGCATCCATCTACACTATTCTTGTTACATTTACTTTACCCCAAGGCCATATAGGGAAATTGAAAAATATTCTGTTAACCGTGGGTATGTCAGTTGGTACATTAGGATCATTTTTACATTGACTTATCTTAAAGGCTGCATATAAAAGTTTATAATCTATCGTGGACGGACCATATGTAGACGGATATTATCATTGTTTCTGTCGCATTTTAAACCTAAGAATTGTACTATTTGTTTAATTTCATGTTTGCACGGTAACGACGCTTATTTAAGTGGTCTTCAAGATAGTGTTAATGCTTACAAGATTCAAGTTCAGCTTTTGCGTTTTAGGCGTTTCGACATCTAACGATTGAGAGATACATAGGTGAATAGACAGATTAGCTCGCAGTGTTACGTTTCATAAAAATATATATAATTCATAAGGTAGTTGATGCGTACTTCTGGATGTAACGAAGAGAATGACACGTCTAAGGTGACCTTCCAATTCGATGACGCGTTTAAAATGTTCTTATATGTCCATAATTAATAAAACAGTTTAAAATTTTTATATCTTATATTATTAGGGCAGTTATTAAAGATTTATCTCCAGACGAATATTACCTTTTCATTTGCTTTATGCAACCTAATGACATCAAAATAAAAAATTGATAACAGTTCCGAAGGAGACCATCGACTGATTGATTCAAAACAACCTTACCTAATATACCCCACACAGAAATTCATCTGCACGTACTTTCCATACAAATGCATCATGGCCCACATATGTGAACTTCGCATAAGAAAGAAAAGAGGTTTACGCTAATGTGGAATTAACATTGACGCTTATCATAACGTTGTTTCTACTAAACTAGATAAATTTGATCCACTTTCTTTGTACAGCTGCCAGAGGTACGAAAATGAAGACATTGAGCTGAATTGATTGAAAATATTGCTTAATTGTTCAACAACCTAAGATTATGGTGAGATCTCACTAGATTCACGCGCGCGAAGTAAACGAAACAGATACACAGACAGAGAATTTTTTCACGTTTACGTCCACAAATTTTGATTCCGTGAAGACATTTCCGCAAACTGTTCGCAAGATATTCATCAGGGTTACCTTTATGTTCGGTGCAAATATGGTCCCAATTGATGTGCTAAAATACACCTGCAGCTAACAGTTAAACAATTGATATTGTATGTATACCTCGTTTTAGGTTTATTAGACGATTTTTCATAGTATAACCGTTTATACTTTATAAACTCCGACCGAACGCACAGACTTCTATGAACATAATATTTAGTTCCGTGTTTGCTTTTGAAATTTGAAAAACATTTTTACAACGCTGCTGGAAAGACTTATTACTTTGCTTAGATGTCGCAAAAATTTTCGCATCTCATATTTTATGGAAAAATCGGTATGAAAAAAAATGTGTTAAACGTAAAATCATTTCGCCGAACTCAGCTAAGTTTTGAATAAAAATCATCCGCTGGTAATCTGCTCATTGGTTATCGCTTAATGGAAGATATTTAAGGAAAACAATTTTTAGTTGACAAGCATAAATCATAGTTTAATAATACTTGTAGATCAAATTAAACTTTTGCTTCAGAAAACCTTAAACAACCACTTTTGTTTGCGAGATTATGCATAAAAACTTTACCTCAGCCGTTTTTACGCCCAATTCATTGTTAATTAATATTCTTACTGTTTTCTAATTATAAAGATCTAAAACTTATATCTAGATCTTAGTGTCAATCTCTTAATGAATCGATCAAAACCGTGTAATTTTTTTTTATTAATTTTTTTTTTTAGTTTTATTATATCACAATTATCTTTTGATCTATCGTTATGAAATATTTACAAATATTTTGTCCTATTAGCTGCGCAAGCCTCTTTATAATTTATTGCAACCTATTCACAACTTGATATTTAATATTAAATGGAATGAATTATATAGCTCTCTGTCGGCTGATGTAAAATGAAATGAAATACTGTAAGTAGAGAATTAGTTAAGACAGAAGAAAATCGAAATAAAAGCAAAAACTGAATATGTAAGCAAGACGTAGCGTAAAAGACGACGTCGCTCTAATCAATTCCATTTAATATTTTAACTAGAAAATTAAAATTTTAACAAATTAATTTAGGAACAAAACCGAATGAATGTAAACGAAGGGCAATATAATGAAAAAGAAATAATAATAGTAATAATAAAAATAAAGAAAAGCAAGAAATAGAAACCAAGAAAAATATCAAACAGAAAATCCCACACCATCGTGAGATTATAATTATAAGGGGCACGTACAAAGATGTTAACGTTGACAACAGAAACTGAACACGTTTTTCATACGCTATCTATAAATGAAAACAATCTTCGAACGCGTTTGCGGACAGTTACGAAATTTCGATAAAAAAATGTAAGAAATTTATATTTGCCTTAAGCGCCACAATACACACTCGTCTTCTTAACTAGAACAATAAGAAATGCAAGACTTTGTGACTTTGAATTTCCTTATGAATCTGATAAGTATTTGCACCAAGTTTTACATAGATTTGTTAATTAGTGCGTAAAAGTATTATGAAATCATACTTTTTCAAATTTTTTTCATTTTGACACATATAAACTTCATAAATTGATAAA
Organism: Glossina austeni; assembly: GCA_000688735.1. Classification (NCBI taxonomy): domain Eukaryota; kingdom Metazoa; phylum Arthropoda; class Insecta; order Diptera; family Glossinidae; genus Glossina; species Glossina austeni. The sequence continues at coordinate 221,364 of KK502608.1, forward strand.
TGCCTGCGCGTTTATATGTTTTACGTTTCATGTATTCTTCCAAAGCGAACAGAAAATTGAATACACTATCATTATTCGATAAATTTACGTTAATCTCAATGTTATACATTAACAATGAATTTAGGCGACAGATAAATATGAGATTGAAAACGTTTCAAATAGAGATTCATGATCATCTATCTATTGGATAAAACTTTTATCTTTTTCTTACGTAAATATTTTTTGAACTTTACTTCATGCAGTGACTTGTAGCGTGAGAAAAGATTTTTGGTTTTTGATGAGCTAATCACATTATATTATTGCTTATTAATTTATTTTTTGTTTTAAATACTTAGAAAAACTAAGTTTTCCAATGAATCTCATTTACCCATCGTCTGACGCAGATATTAAAAAAACGAAGCGCGGAATTTTAAATGTTTACAAAAAAATGTTAATCTCTTATTTATAATACACCATACAGTAATTCATCTCAAAATTTCTAGTAGAAGTGAATAGTTATTCTCTTTTACGATATGTGATCTACGAGTTTCAGTGTTTGGTGCATATCAACTTTCTATGAGAATTTTTTTTGATTGTGACAATTTTTAATATAGGCAGGGGAAGTTGCTAATATGACTACATCTATTTTAAATATTACTGACGAAACGAACGGTTTTCAAATATGCGGACGGTAACACAGATATATGGGAGCGTTTTTGTGTCAACACTTTAAAAGCGTGCTCCCTTTGTAAGCTAAGCACTTAGATTATTTAAAGTGGTCACATTATAAGTGGCGCCCCCCTCTCGATAAGCTTACATTCTATTTTTAAGCATTTTTATTTTTTTCTTACAAATACGGAGTTCCGTATATTAAGGCTATTTTACTATAAAAATGACTTGATTAAGATCCATTACGTGCACAAAATTTATTTATATTTTAAACAAATGAAATTTCTACATTTCACAAAACAAGAAACACATCTCAAATTCACAAAGCGACAGACGTCACACGCAGTGAGAATGCCATAAGTAAGCATATGCGCCTTTTCAGAACTTTTAAACTCTAGGATGTTTTACATTTTGGCTGATCATAAGCATCACTAATATCGATAAAACCGACCGCTTTAATCGACTGAAGTCGACTAAAAACGACATTACTCACGGTTGCAATGCTCAGAGATAAGTTCAATATTAACCAACCAACTGTTTTAAACCTTGCGTTCGCAACTTCACTCGCCACAAGTTTATTTATAGAGATAATAGCGCATTTTCATTACCCAGCGTAAAATAAGAAGATATGCGGCCATCATGTAAGTGATTTATCACAGTTTTTATGACATTGAGAAATGAATAAACTAATAAACAGACACGATTAAACTGACGCTGACCAAAAATTGATGAACTTTTACGTATCAGTCTACTTATATTTTGTACAATTGTTCAAAGGCAAGGTCGTTGAGAAAGACAGTGTTTCCTAAAATATCATCGTTCTCCAAATACTCTTCAGTGGGTTGCGATTTATCTTTAATGCGATCGGTGTTTAATGTTCCGAACGGAAGACTGTGACATACTTCACATATCTGAAATATTAGAAAGATATTTAAACCAGGAAAAGCATTATGTGCTAGTTATCAAATTAAAATTGCGAAAAAGTTTATAATGGTCTGTTTCAATTTTCAGCAGTCATTTCATTACACCCATCGCCAATAACATGGTTTGTGCCGATTTTGTTTCCTGTGTTCACCATATAAGTAGTTTTATTCGAAAATCTTGATAATCATTATGTTTTACTGTGTGTGCTGAGGTTTCGCAATAATTTTTCGATCATGCCCGTCGCTATATGCTAATAATAGTCCGCATATTTTATAACTGCTCAGTCCAGACAATGCTGGGAAGGAGTTCTTGTAGACATTACGTACAAAAGACCAAAAAAATCGTACTTTGGACCGTTTTTTTTCGAATGGAAAGAAGGGTAATAGAAATAGATTGCAAATATTCGAGAAGGCTATTAGAACATATCTAGACATTTAAAAAAATGTTAATCTTAGAAAATTTTAAAGTATAGTAACACTGAAGGCAATCTTGCGAGAAATTCTTAACCGAAGATATTTCGCGGCAACCAATTTCCAACTAGGGAAGCACGTTGGGGATTTTAAAAATATTGATTTGTGTATGACTGAATGAAAAAATTCAATTTGTGATCAGAAAAGCCATTCAAAGTTTCCTCTCAACTTATCGAACAGATCCACGTATTTTACTAGAGGATGTCATTTTAAAAATATTGTAGAAAAATTTGAATGAAAAGAATTGAAAACTGTTGAAGTTATGCTGCTCGCCATTTTTACAAATTTTGTTCGAGAAAAACATGTTTGAATTTTTTAAATACACTCTCTACACTTTCTATTACTATATTAAATTTTTACTTATTTTTTTTCAATATTGTTCAATCCCGAGACTATAAGAATGCACTGCTATATTCAAATATTTTTCCTTAGTCAGTCTTCTCGAAGAATCCAACATTTTTGAGGTTATTCTGTGCTGTTTTGCCGACTACCGCCAACTGTAAGATATTTTTATACCCACCACCGAAGCACGAGCGGTATATTCATTTTTTCAAAACGTTTGCAATGCTCAAAGGGAAGGTGCAGAGAGTCCATGAAGTGTATACATTTTCGATTAGTATAAAATTCTGAGTCAATTTAAGCAAGCCCATCCGTCGGCCCGTATGTGTAATGTCAGTTGTAAACATTCTCTTGGCTGCAAAAATGAAGATATCGACTTCAAATTTGAAAGAAACTTTTGAAATTCTTGTAATCAATCTGAACAATAGCCCGAAGGACGCGTACTGCGAAAACTGAGAACACCTCTGTTTTTCAAAAGGAATAAGAAATCCGCTTCTTGCGCATTACTTATAAACTATAGCAGATAAATATACAAAAATTTCAACGTATTTGCTACGACCGATGCCGTTGTACCTGCACAAAAACGGGAAAAATTAACTAGGCTTAACCAATATACGTCAAAAAAGAATTTTTGTTTCAATATCCTCATACCACGCGGGATCAAGCTTGAAAAAGCTCATAAGATATACACTTTTTTTTTTCTTGTTCAGTTACACATGAAAGTCGGCTAAAATAAATTAACAATCGAATTCAATTGACTCTTACAAATAAATCTAATTAATATTAGATTAATATTAAAAACTAATACAAAGAAAATATATAAGGAAAAGTAAAGAAAAAAAATAAAAATTCATGTTTAAATAAATAAGAAAGAAAAAAACATGTACAGAACTAACACAGAGGCACACCTACAATCGGTACAGATCGAAGTTGCTAGTGAACCCCTAAGCCATTGCAAACATGCAAAAGCTTGGCAACCGATAACAGTAAACAACACCAGAGTAATTTTCGATTCCGAGTAAGATGTTAGGATTGCAAGTCAGTTTAAATACGACATAGGCAATTCGCGCGGATTGAACAGCTCATAATTGTACTTACATAGCAATTAGGGACATTAAAGTGTATCCCACCAAGTAACGTGGGTGAATCGATAGTACCATTTATTAAATTAATTAAAACGGAAGCATCAGGAATAAAGCTACGCTTCTCAAGTGATAAAGACGCCGAGAGACAAGGAGATTCAAGTATTGATCTAACTAAGCACATGTATAGCCTTTTTGTAATGTAAGCATCCTTAAGCTCTTTGGGCCACCTCTTAATGAAACCTAGTGAGGATCTATCTATACTTAAAGAGAGCTCAATGTGCAAATTAAAACGTAGTCTTTGGTCAACTAGAACCTGTAAATCTGTGAACGAATCTACGTTTTCCAACTTGTGTAAATCAATGAAATACTCATTATTAAATTGCCTCCTTTTTGAGTAAAAAAGCTCCTTTCATTTTTTTAAATTTAATTTCATAAAACGTAAACAAATTATTTAAGTTAGTTTGAAGCTGGCACAATTGCGATGCCAGACAGAAGGAAGAAAAATAAGAATTTAATACCATTAGCGTACATTAAGATATGGCTGGATTTAATCACCGAGGGGAGATCACTATTGTACAGAATAAATAAAAGGGGCTCCAAGTGACGGATTTAAGGGACGTGAGACGACACGGAAAATCCATCCGAGGTGATGAAATTAAATAGAATCCTGAATGATCTGTTATGAGGATAAGAGCTTATCTATTTCAATAAGTACAAAGGGAAACCAGAAACCTGGAATTTGACGATCATCAAGTTAATTAAGTGAAGCTTTACCATAATGAGTATATACGATATCCATGTCAGAGCCACTAGAAAAAGCCTTGAAAACAGGGGCAGTAAATTCTAAGAGATTCGTAACAGTTGATCTTTCTTTTAGAAAGCCATGCTGGTATGAAAAAACATAAGATTTGATTACAAAAGCTAAATGTTGAATAACAATTCGCTCATATAATTTAGGTAAGACACTCAATTTGACAATGCCTCTATGGTTCTCAACGTGTTCTCAACGTCTTTTTCCACATATGTGAAGCAGAATAAGGAAACTAACTCTCTCTCTTCCAACACAAAAGGAAAACGCCTGATTTCAAGGACGAATTAACAATCCTTGAAATAACATCACATAGCTCGTCAGAGCATGACTTGAGTATACACGATGGAATGCCATCAAACACAGGCGCACAATAATGTTTTAAAAGCCTCAAACCAGAGCACATTCATATTTGGAATGGACTTAAGCATGTCCGTCTCTCCGTCTATTTATTTGCTTGTGGTAAACATCATCCTGGTTGCAAAAACGAAAATAATGGGTTTAAATTCAGCAAAAATATTTATAGTTATTGTCTGCATATTGTTAATAATAGGTCAAATTAGTCAAAAGACATGCCTAAAGCGCAACATATACCAAGAGCACTTCTGTTTTCAAATCGAGTCTCTTATAAGAACTAAATGTTCATGCTTTATAATATTGGGTGGGAGCGGCTGATTTTCATAATCTGAAGCTTTCTTTTGGGTGTCGCGAACGTGTTAACGCAACATCTCATTTCGATGGTGGATATAAAAATTGCTTCACATTTAGTCTGTTAGGCAAATCCGCTAGTTTGCAAGTTGCAAACATGAAGGAGAAGAAGAAGAAAAATTAAAAATTTTTTGATATGTCGTTTATCATGCTTTTCTTCATAATACAAACAATAATATAAAAGTAATCTTAAGGATTTTTACTTATTAGATATTAAATGAAAAATTAATCAACTTAAACTAGTATATGAGCAAATGAGAAGTTTCTTTAATGAAATTAATTTTTAAGCACTTTCATGTATCTAAGTTTTCAAACACTAATGTGGAGTCCCTGTAAGAGCCGATGAACCGAGATATTTAAAAACAAGTCAATAAAAAGAAAGTTTCTTTAACAAATTCAAATTTTAAGCAACTCTCTCAAATTTTTAGGTTCTTCGACTTTTCTTAACGTCCATACCTTTTCGGGTTCATAAAATTTGTAAAAAAAAAATTGAAAGTAGAGTTTGAAGCTCCAAGACCAAAATGCATTCAATTAAAGCAATCGGTGGTTTTTACTGAAATCTCGATAACATGTGCTGTTGAACTTGAAAACTGCGCTATTTTTTTAAAGTTCTACCTAAAGTGTAATCCAATCATATTTTTTTTAGATAATATCGTACTTTAATAGCCGTAGATTTCAGGTTCTATTTTTGCCGACGGTAACTTTCACTCACCTTGTAGTAAGCGATTTTCAGCATCTGTGAAACTTAACACCCAAGCATCACCTTCCATGGCTGAATTTTTACCCTGTAACGCTATACATTCTTTGGATAGCATGTCGAAACCTTCAGTTTTTACTTCTGCTACAATATTGGGATGTGGCCACGGTATGGCGGGTATAGGCCAATGTGACGCGGAACGAGGCCACAGACCGGCGCATTTAAAGGCAGGCGTTATCTGTACAACAATACGTTCGCGAATTCGTAATTTCACCTCGGTGGTGTCGGCAATCATTTTGACTACGTCACGATAGGCACATTTATCACAAGCTTGAGCTACCAATGTTTGAAAACGTGAACGAATTTTTCGTGCTGATAGATAGCCCGATGCGGTAATAAATTCCACCCACAATGACATGGACCGTTTACGGCCATCACTCAATTTGAGTACCGCACAACCGGGCAATGCACCGTCATCCACAAAATTAAGGACACCCATCTGATTGAGGTAGATAATGATTTCGAATTCTGTGGGTGAGATCACTTCGAGGCCCTCAAAACGGCCATTATAATCATTGAGAGAGGAAATGAAACGAGGTTCCTGGACCTCAACCTCTTTTAAAACGTCCTGAACGATGCGACACACTTCTAAAATTTGTTTATGGATCTGCGTTTTACGTGCTTGCACGCGATCGGCACAATATTTATTCATTTGATAAACCATTTTAGATTGTGCCGCTATCATATCCGACGGCACTAACATGACGACGTTAATGACGATAATAAATGTGATCACTTGAAAAAATTCAAAGTGAAATGTTTTTTTTACAAGCGCAACGCGGGGTTCTGTTGAGATGAGATTAATTTACGTTGTCGAAACTCGTTCTTTGAAGTTAAGTGTTGGTAAACAATTTACATAAGAATTTATATACATATATATATACATATATATACATACATATATATACATATATATATATATATATATATATATATATATATATATATATATATATATA